>PNEQ01040532.1:0-15593 GCA_003012365.1 Medauroidea extradentata | reverse complement strand
GCGTTATTAATCAACTAGTGTGTAAAGACTACAGAGTGAATTTCAACGAGAACCAATGCCCTAAGTGTAACACTGCACCCGTGTGGTAGACAACCCGCATTGCATACGTTACACAGGTTGCATAGCGGCAGGCGTTATTAATCAACTAGTGTGTAAAGACTACAGAGTGAATTTCAACGAGAACCAATGCCCTAAGTGTCAGACAAAGGCAATCTTTTTGTTATAGTCTAACTTATGTTTCTTAATTTATAAAAAGAAAGGTTTATTAAAGTGAACGGTTACCACTTTACGAATAATTACAATGACACTTATACGAATTATATTAATGTTAGAGAGATGATTTTACGAATTGCAAACTTGAACGTTTAACAGCTTCGTTCACGTAAACTTTTCGTTCACAAAAGCACTATCAAAAATCTTACATTAAGGTTGCGTCTCTCCCTTAATAATAACTTTAGACCACAAGTCGTAAATACATATAAGTTCTCTACATATTTCGTCATCAGGAATTACATCCCGAAATGTGTCGGAATCATCTTCATACTCACAATGTTTATAAATAGAGTATTCTTATATGGTAAGTAAAACGAAGAATTGGTAGAGTTTCTGATATTGCAGTAAGTGATCTTCCTACAAGTGTGTGTGTGTGTGTGTGTGTGTGTGTGTGATGGGGGCGGGAGTCTTGTAGCTAGGCGACAGTCTCACGAGGAATGTCCCGATTCTATCCACACCACTCAGCGTCTACCCCCCCCCCTCCCTGGCTCAACCCTACTCTACCTGTATAGAGTGCGGGAGGGGGGATGTATTCAGGACGAGTGTGGGTGGCGTCTCGCTGAGAGGACGTCTCCAACTAGACAGCATCTACACTCCTCTCTCCCTGGACCAGCTTCTCTCTGACCTCGCCATCAGCCATCCAAGGCATGCCTCGCACCGCTTCCTGCCTAACTGTTAACAACTGATGTGTATTTGTACGTACGTTCTGTTACGAAATCATTCCATACGCGTCCATTGATAATGTCGTGCTGCAAACACGCGTGCTTGGTAACCTATGTCAACTACAGTGGCGTGAAACACACTGCATTTATACCAGTGCACTTTGTGTTGCAGGATGCACTCTTGAGTTTCCACGCATATCAGGGGCGGGTGAACACACAGTATTACTTCAAGATCTAATGAATTGTAAACACTGTTTATAAAATTCAGTATTTTTCATTATTTGCTGATAGATGTGTATAGCAAAGGCTTCACTTTGTTTGATATAAATGATATTTTCCTGCCTTACGTTCAGTTACTTCGTTTGACTTGGCAGTCGACGTTCCCTCTCTCGTTCCATCAGATGACATCGTAGACGTCATCAGCAGGGTCATGACCTGGGTAATACTGACGTCAGATAGCGAACAAGTACATTATACATGTATGTATGTTGTGCGATAAAGCGCGGGCCACCCATACTCTGACTGGCACACATGGGCGCCAGGGCCTGTAATATCCGATATAAGGGCAATGTTTGTGTTCTCATGTCGAGATGGCTGGCGGCTGTGACCGACAGTTGTAAATATACCGCTGCGGTGGCCATGTTGAGCGCGTGTTCTTGCGACATCACACGGCTCTGATACGTCGATGTAGTCGCCGCTAGTGTTAGCAGCCCCACCCAGGGACCAACTGCGCTGCCGGATGTCAGGATAAACTTCCGCTGCAGTACTGGCACACTGCGCGACTATTTATATCCTCTCCCTGTGTCACGTGAAGACGCGGGGGTGCGCGTCTCTTTGACGCAACTAGACTGAGTTAACCAACCCTCTGTCTCTCTTCTACTACTGCTGCACGTACAGTATATTAACTTTCAACTGTTCTCTGCGAGGTCCTGATATCCGATTGGCCACCTTGCGTCTAGAGGCGGCAATGTAAGTGCTGAGCAAGCAACATTCAGCCTTAACACCTGCGTCCTCCACGGCCCCGCTCGCTCCTTGTCACTCATTACATATATGAAGTTATCTTAATATTTAACTACTGAGAACTGCAAAGGAGTGAACGTGTAAGAACTTGCTCGAAGATGTATTCATATTCTTTTGAGAAGTTTCTACTGAGGAGAACTGACGATGAATTATTTCGTATAACATGTTTGTTTTAATTCCTTCTAACAGCTAGTGGACCTGCCACGTGAGATTTGCTGTAAGGAGGTTTGTGTAACTGTTACCAGTGTTTACAGTTTGTTCATTTACGAACAGAAGACACTTCAAACTGTGACTGCATAGTTTTAAATGTGCCGTCCCCTTGTTATAACATGATTGCCAGCTAGTCAAAAGTTGTAAAAATGGCTTTTTGGCATCGCTGAAGCTGGAAAAATACCAGCCGCAATCATAAAACAAAAAGATGGCGACCTGCGTTGGACTTTATCACATACTTTCCTGAATTAATAGGGGACCACTTAAAGTCCCATAGTATACACTTTGTACGTAAACAATGCACACTTGTTTACTATGGTGCGCCTAGAGGCGAAGCGGGGTGGGACACACGTATTGAAGCTACGGACCAGCAAGTTGTCGCTAACATGTATAGCTGTGGCTGTGTGTTCTGACAAGTCTTCTGTCCTACATGTCGGCCTGCACACAACTGACATGTATTCCGCTCGTTCGAACGAGTTCAACAAAGTACTTACCGTCCTTGAATTGAGAAGTTTGAATCATTTAAACATGAATATACGTTTTGTACGTTCCCTTAAAGATTATTTTAAGGGGCAGTGTTTAGTTTTAGAGTAAATAGAATATGTCGTAAACGTTTTACCTTCCACGTGCCACGAGAAAAAAAGGAGGGAGGTGAAGAGTAGAATGAGGAGAAGATAGAGGTTAGACCGCTCGCCTCCCATCGTTGCTATCCAGGTTACATTTCTGATCAAGTCGATGTCGATTTTGCTCATATTGTGGACTAACGAGTTTTCTCGGTGTACTCCTGTTTCCCATGTTCTTGCGTTCCGTCGATGCTCTGTTGTAAGACACCTCATGTCATCTCAGAGAACGGTGGGAATCTACAAGCTTCCAACCTTTAGTTAACGCCCTTCTCGAAGTAACTGTTACTACCCGACACACTGCAAGGAAACTTTAACCAGGCTGTAACCTTCAGTATTGTACAAATATGTGAGACCTCTGTTTAATTTATACGTATGTCGTCGACTATATTTCAAACGTTATTTTTGTCCGTTCGAATTAAGCCAAGGATGTAATGCCAGTTGAATCATCTCAAATCTTTCAGTTCACCCATAGAAGTGCTATATTTTGTCCGCGTTGCCAATTTCATACGCATCCATTAGAGTAATGGAAGCCATAAATCTGCTCGGGAAATGGCTCATCAGTTAAAAACATTCCATAGAGTGTTCGTATTACAAAGTTGCTACAATTTATCGGTACCAGCTGGATTATAAATATATCGTGCGCCAGTCCAGTCTACTTCATTTGTTTGTTCATCTAGCAAGTATGATGGAAACATGTACTTGACGTGATATCTCGGGCGGAAACAGTTAATACTCTGCGTTAAAATACATAAACCAACATGACGTATAGTGACGAGAACTACCTTATTGTAACTCTTGTGTGGTTGGTTCACTTTGATATAGCCACGACCTCTACCACTGTTGTCATTGGCTGATGACTGTGTAGTTTCACGTGGAAGGCCACAGAACACAGTGTGAGAAGCAGGTACAACGTATCAAGAACGTGTACAGTTCACTCGCCCTGGTTTTCAACGTACGACATGTATCAGCTGCGGGGTTGTTGGTCCAGAATAACCGTTAGGTACAGAAGCGGACGTGAAGCGCGTCATTGGAATGACTCAGGGCGGGGTATCGACCAATCACCGCACAGCTACTGTATTCTGCGGGACTAGCGTTTTATCGTGGCTGTACGTCCATGATTTACTTCTGAAGTACATTTATTGCTGAACAAAGTGTGCTTAATACAAAATACATGGCAGAGGTTGTACTATACTCGACATTTCGCGCCAACATTCTCTTGTAAACGCTGTGAGATATTCCTAACCTCACGTGGATTTGGCCGTGTCTCGATTGGACATTTAGTAATTTTGTGAATTTGATTGCAGTTTAAATCATTTGGAACGCTATCGGCAGCAGTACGTTCAAAATTATGAACATAATATCGAATGGCGGAAGTGTAAAATAGTAAAACATAAAAAAAACTAAACTTAAGTGTTTACCTTGTATCTACGGGAAGTACAAAATGATATAATATTATAAACTTACTTCTATGTTTTACATATTTTAGTTCATAACAAGAATTTGGACGGGCTGTTATTGTAGTATTTTTCTTTGTGGTTTGTTGTGCTGTCTATCGGGCTGTATTTAGTTTTTTTCGACATACTCCATTGTGATATAGATGACCGTCAAAGAAAACTAAAGATTATGGAAAAACATAAATAAGCAGAGTATGCTTTAGTCAACAGGGTACATACACAACATATACTTTCATAAATGGAATCGGGTCAAATAAAATCAAGGACTAACATATAAGAAACTTAACGCCAGTCTTTACTTTTCTTTGGCAGTCATTTATTTCGCAGTGAAATATGTCCAAGCAACTAAATCCAGCCATGCACTCCCATTGCACAGAGATTTCAAAGTTGTTCATCGCTTCCCGAAGTTATTATGTGTTCTATATTTTTTGTTTTCGAATATGTATTCTCGTATTTAGTGTCCGGATTTTGTGACGTTTGTATTTTTATATGGTGTTATTGGTATCCCTGTAAGTTTCGATTACAATGCATTTATGACTGTATAAATGTTCATCAAGGGCAAGTCAACAAACGGAAAGTGGAATCGTAATTTTTAATAATTACGATATACGAAAATGAATGTGGACTGATTACCTAAGTATAAAAATAAACGTCAAATACGATGACAAAGGGTTATCATTTACATTAAAAGTAACAAAATTGGTAGTTTTTGTAAAGGGAAAGTTACATGAGGAAGTTTATTGTCTCCAGAAATTAAGACGGTAACGTTGCAAGCTAAAAACTGAATTGTAAATGACCTAAAAGTGTCCACCTTAGGCCACGTGCCTATTGTAAGAAGTGCCGTTGTCTGTAGGTCGACCACAGCTGTGTAATGTTTCAACTGCACAGTTCCTGTTGGCGCAGTCAAATGTTTGTTGTGGCGCCACGTGTAACGACAGTCACTAGC
The DNA here is from genome assembly GCA_003012365.1 of Medauroidea extradentata. Lineage (NCBI taxonomy): Eukaryota > Metazoa > Arthropoda > Insecta > Phasmatodea > Phasmatidae > Medauroidea > Medauroidea extradentata. The sequence goes on along the minus strand of PNEQ01040532.1, from coordinate 10,405 downwards.
ACGAACTGATAAGTTCAACATACGTTCAGTCCTAACATGCTGTCTCAGATATATTCCTTTCTCTATTGACAATGTTTCAACTGAACTGTATTACATTACTTACAACTAAGTTACTAAATCACCAATCAGAACACGGCCTACCCCCCACCCCCACCCCCTACACACACACACACACACTTCACACTAAGGACCAGCGTTAATGATATTCGATGTTGCTTTCGTGTGTTCATTTGTTTTACATCGTACCGGATTGTGCCGTTGGTCGGTAGGTTTTCTCGGGAGTCTCCAGCTTCCCTCGCCCTTCCATACTCAGCTGATATCACACTGTACCAGAGTTTTAAGACATGTGAAGCGATGCTCAAAACATATTCACTTCACTTCTATGGCCTGTTATGCACTGCACTGCCCGTACACTCGTGACAAGAAGTTTTGATGTGTGCCTGTGCGAGTAGGCCAGGTTCGGAAAATTGTTGTCGGACCGCGCAGTTGGTAATACTCTGGTACAGTCTGTCCCAGGCGTAATACTCTGGTACAGTCTGTCCCAGGGACGAGTTCAGTTCTCTGGCAGATGGTCTGGTACAGTTCCGGAGTTATTTTCTATAGGTAAGTGACGATGTCAGCCAGTGTTGAGGAATTCATTTTGTAACCCGAGTGAAGTTTCCAAACGTCCAATGAGTGACGAGTTTTGGCTTCTCGACCAACACTTTGTAGCCCTGCTAGAGAGCTGGGCAAGTTACTGTCAAGGTCGCAGGAAGAAAAAGAAACACAAGACAAAACTGAAGTCGCAGTCAAGTGGAACTGTAAGCTCATTAGTCGTTGTTCAAAACATGGAAGAATGCAGGAAACGAATGTTTCCAATCAAAGCGGTGTTCTGTATGTTCAGCATTACAATTTATGTTACATTATAAAAAAAATACATTTGTACATATTATTATTCATAGTGTGTATTTTTATTCTTACACTGTAGCTTGTCTCGGACCATTAAAAACTTATATTATATGCTGCTCTCATTACATTCAGTAAAATAATTACCAGTTGTTGTCCTATAAAATTTGTGCCTCATTTAGGATTCCCGCTATCTCGAAAGTCTGTAGGCCTATGTTCTACGAGTTCTTTGTTGTGTATCAGCAGTTGTTTGCCAGGATGTCCAGTTCTGCCAACATCTTTACAACTCCACTTGCTCGTGCTGTCGATAGATATGCTGTTTCACTACTAGGACATATTGTATGCGATTTTTAAGCAGCACTTACCGCCTGCCAGGAAAGTGCGGATTTTACGGAGTAGAATAATATGATCTACATAAAATCCTCGTAGGATAACAGAAGCAGCACCACCTGGCCCGGGGCTGGAAGGATATTGAGGTTGTCCAAAGCAGCGAGTTGGAAACACCCACTGATACATGGTAGCCTAATCCTGGAGACACCGTGCTTGTGAATAATGGCCGGGGGAGGGGTGAAACAAGACAGGCACAACGGAGCTATCTGGGCGAGACCTAACCTCTCCTCCCCCCTCTCCGCCAACTCGTTCAACCGTCGTAACTGTGAAATACGCGAACATAAAACGCGGTCAAGACAGCACACCTTTCCTCCTCACTAATACACGATGATGACCTCCTCCCCCCCCCCCTGCTCTAGCCTTGTGAGAGTTACTGCGTCCCTAGGACTGTTTCCACGAGCGTCGTGTACCGAAGCAATTTACCGCCGTACCGACACACCCACACACCTCCCCTTCCCTTGCCCACCGCGCCGACAAAGAACACCAGGGCGAGGATTATTCCTCCCAGGTGGTGATATCATGGCTGAGTAGACACGGGTCTAGTTATCTCAGAGTCCATGCTGTCTTCCTATCTATGGTCTTCCTGGGTCCATGTAGCTTGCCGCAGTGTGTAGAACATTGTGGAACCTGGTATTCCCGACATCTTCCACTCTGTCAGCTGTTTTAGCAGTATTAGTAATAATAGTAGTAGTACATGGACGCATTATTTCCGAACACAGAAGTCGAGACTCGTAATTTTGTTTCGCTATGAGATGGTGTGTCTTGTTTCGACGCCTTTATTTGCTCACTCAAGCCTCCATGGCATTCGTGGCCGTGATTGGCGCAGTAGCTAGAGCTCTCACGTCCCTCGCGACCTTGCCGCTGATCGGCGGCTGTTCTCGGGGATGTCCCGTTTCCCCCGCCCCCTCCCACATTAGCGCTTAATACATTTCTGTTAAATGCTGATCAAAATCTCGTCCAATCTATCCGTGGTCTCCGGCGAACTGGACAGCTCTTGAGTCTTGAAGTGCCTTTCAAGATGCTCACCTTGACTTTATTTGATGCTTTGGTAAGTTCTTGGGCGCAACTTAAATATTGCATGTATGCATAAACTTGGTTTCTACAGTAAAGACCCCAATCATTGCGAGAAATAATCGTTTACCTGCTGGAGTCATTGCAATGGAAGGAATGTGTGCGCGATGCGTGTGTTGTTTAATAAAATCGCCTTTATTAGCAGAGTCATTATTTGACATGCGGTGTTTTCACTGTACTCTCTCGATTTTTACCCAACTTTTACTTCAGCTGTCACGCTATATATTTATTTTTGACAAAATGACATGAATTCAAGCCAATGTTTGTATCTTTTCGTATTACAAATCAAGTTGTGTTTAGAGCGGTCTGAAAATTTTCCATTTTGAGCGGGCTCAAAAAAACTAGCTAATACTAGGCGTGTAGCAGTTTTATAAACATGAAAGTATATTTTGAAATGTGTGTGTATATTCTACACTGCCCTGGAGAGTATAAGGACGTATGTTAGCAAATCACAAAGGTGGCCGTGAAGGGGCTAGCATACTACCATCACGTGCTCATGTAATGTTGCCTGACCTCAACATGACCCTGGCGGTTGAAAATTATATGAAGCGCAGTGCCGGTGTTGTGGTTAGCTTGTGGCTAGTGCGCACTCGGTTTGCGCACTTCCTGCCCTCATGAAGTATGCATGGCTGAGCAGGAAGCTATGGCAGGGGAGGCTGGTGAAGCGAAAGTTCGCACTGCATGGTTGCTCGTGTCTGCTTGCAAAGTGAGAACATTGCCTACTATGGAGGTCTCGCACATTCGCGCCATTACTTCAACCAATCAATGTTCCTGGTTAGGGTTCTGGACAAGCAATCATCTATAAACTCTTCCTAGATGTAAGTTCCTATGACGGTAGTGTGCTAGTGAATTATATACACCCCCACAAGTAACCCTGCAAAATTTCATTTTTTTTTTGTTAAGAATGTTCCCGATCGGTATATATTGAACTCTATTTTGTATAAATTGTTAGATGATGTTATTCCAGTACTTTTACGATATTCTTAAAGTGACCTTATTAAATCAATTCTGTTTGAAGTACAAACTGCTTCTCTGTCTAGGATTTATTATAAACGTTGAATGAATGGTAGAAACGGAATGAAACGTATTTTATGTATGTGTGCCGGCCTAACATTATTTACAAAGATTTGAGTGAATACAGCACAGACGCTAACTTCATATGAGCCCAGCCAATGTCTGTTGCAAACCTGTTTACACAGAAATGCAATAATTAAACATAACCAAGACAATACGGGCATGTTGTCATATCATTTTGACTTGGTGGCATCTGCGCTTGTTAATATATGAGATATTTACTAAAATGCTAAGTCCATGCTACTTTCAAGGTAGTTCTTGAAGAACAAACAACCGACATTAATTATTGTTTTCAAGGCCAACCTTACTCGGCGTGACAGCAAGTTGAAACACATTATGTTCATTTCTAGGATACGTCAGAACATTATCTTTATCGTTGACGTAGATTACTCTTCAGTACATGCCAGCTTTTGTTTTCCAGCTTTGGAACAAACATTTCACGTCTTCTGTAGTATATAGGATGTATTGACTTTAAGTATACAGCTCTGTACATACAGTGGTAAACTTTTCCTGCCATTTATTACTAAGATAGTGATTTGTCGCGCGTAATGTTGACTGCCAGATTAATTACGATGTGGTGGGTTATTTCTCTTATGTCGCTTTACGTAAATTATGTAGTTCATATACAACCTTTGCAAAATAATAATATACGTGTGTGAGGTAGAGAGAGATATACAGGAGGAGAGAGATAAATAAGAGGAGAAAGACAGAGATAGATATGGGGAGATAGATAGATAGGGGGAGATAGAGAGCGATAGATAGGGGAAGATAGATAGAGATTTTTTATCACGCTGAAAGATGACAGTTCGTTATATTCCAGTGTAGTATATGTTCATGTCCGACATTTGTTTGGGTTTACATGATGCTTTTACTGAATGTTTTATATTCGTCTGCAAACACTTGAAACCACGTGAGATAAAATTCGTCTGATCCTATGCTTTATTATTTTGTTAACTGTTTTGTACCAAATACGTAATTCCACAATGTTTTACTGTAACGTATTATGTAAGGCGTGAAGTATGTTATAGGGTTTTAGAGGATATGTTGGTAGGAAAGATTCTCGCTGTATATCAATGATACTAGTAATTCATGCGTGTTAACTCCACAGGACACAGAGAACCAAGCTCAGAACTGTGTGGCTTCGTCTCGACGCGCAGTGCTGATTCAAGTCATCTTCACTTACACTGACTGGCTGCTGAATTATTCACAAGCACAACTTGTATGTCACTTCGAGTCCTTCAAATTATAACTCGCTGTTATAACTATTTGATACATCTAATTTTCTGCCTCATCGTTCCCAACCCTCCTTCTGCTTCTCCCCTATCCCAGATCACGTTTAATGTTCTGCCTATTTTGTCGCGCGCACTTCCATATAGAAGACAACACGATTCCAGACAGAAGAATGTGGTCTGATGTCTGCCTCGACCTCGCCTGATACAGGTTCCCTTCTTGAACGACACGTGATACAACAGCTAGGCTTCCTTCTTGAACGACACTTGATACAGCAGCTAGGCTTTCTTCTTGAACGACACCTGGCACAGCAGCTAGGCTTCCTCCTGAAACGACACCTGATACAGCGATAATATGACCACTGGCAACTAATCTACGAGGTATATATAATATTAGCTTTGTGCAGCTATGCTTAAGAGGATGATATGTAAACTAAGATATTACTAGAGTTGGTATGGAACAAACGTAAGCGCACACTGTGTTCACATATGAATATATGGGCAGCACTTAACTAATACTTACATTGATGGATCTGTGTTGCCTATGCAGTAGAGGCTTATATCCATGTTGATGTTGTATTCACTTAGTAGTGTATGAAATATGCCAGTATGTGATGGCCGTTCTGTATAGCAGTGTGTGACGTGCGAGATGCCTTCGAAGAAATATTCTAGTGACGAACATAAGTGCAAGTATGTATCTACTCGGCAACTCTGTATACACACACAGCTGGAGGCCTCGCGAGTTGTCTTGTAGCTGCAGATTGTTTTGTTTTTCGGTGTTTATGAACATTTGTAATTACTTTTATCTAGCGTATAACTAAATTAACATGCACAGTTATTCCAGTTGTATAAGTTCGTAAGTGGAGCGTGGGAAAAAAATGTTAAATTACTGATTGCTGAAAACAAAACTAAAATGTCTCACCACTTGATAATGCTGTCGTGTAAACATTATTTCTGCGGCAACGAATGCAGTCGAGAAAAACCAATAAACAACGCCATATATTAACTATGTAAATGAACAGTGGGATTAGGTTAATGGAGGCTTTTTAGCGCGAATGTGTCGCGAATATTTGCAGTATTTGTCTCTTTATCTGTCAACATTGCATGCATGTAGGAATAAATGTAACTACTAGTTTCCTTACTGTCTATTTCATTAGGGTTCCTACACAAAATAAATTAATAGTAAAAACATTTTTAAAAACAAGCATTTTATTTAAATGCTCTAAAGAGAAGAAAATAAATATTAAATTGAATGAAATCCATCCATTTATAACATTACACAATTTATATTACATAAAAGCTTGTCGCGAGATTTGCCTATTTCATAAAAAAACATATTTTTTTCCTCAGAATTACTTACGTCAAGATCAAGTTACACATTGTATTCTTGTTTATCTGCACAGGTAAATGTAAATTGGCTATCCGAAACTTGTATGTTTCCAAGCGTCTGTGATAATTCCTACATTTGTAGTGTTACAAAGTTTTGCAACTAGTTCAAAAAACTTGTGAAAAATTACAGTGCTCAGTATTTCAAAAATTAGTGTCAATATATTTAGGTATAATGATAAACAACAATCGCCCAGCTGCGGAAGTGATTCAGTTTGCTTGTTAATATAGCTCTCTCTGGAGTGTGGTTGAATAGTTGTCCAGTGGTACTTCAATAATTTTCTTTAACAATTGCATCAGTTTAGCTAACATACGGACTGCCAGAATGGACATTCATCTTACGTGCTAAATAGTCTTGATGTTGATAACACAATTCTAATTTCTTTACAATTTTATGGTTTAGAATTTACAGACAAAAAAAAAAACAAGCGGTGCCGAAGCTCCACACAGAGCTTATACAATCTTTTTTTTTTTTTTTTTTTTTTTTGCATTTGAACATTGCGTCATGTTTGCCCTCTTTGTAAATAATTTGAACAGTTTATATTTGAAACCTTTACTGGAATACGTACAGTCACGTAAAGAGTCTGACACAGTTTATCGTGACACTTGAAAATAAATAATCCATCTACGTAGCAGGTAATCCACGCTGATGGCTGCGTATCAACGAGACGATGGAATAGCGTGAAGATGAAACAGCGGACAGGTAATAATAGGCTTTGTCTGCTGCCAGGACAAAGCAGCCACTTAACAGACAGTGTGATAAAGGTGCTAAAAAGAGATGCAGGATGTTAAGGTTGGTAATGCCCCGCGCTCGCACATAGGACTATTCCGAGTGTTTGAGTGGCAGGTACACTGTTTTTAAGTGAATTGTTTCGTTTGCACGGGAAGAAAAAATATTCTTGTCTCCGCCAGAGGACAGGCGTCTCAATGCCACGTGATACATGCCGGGCTGTTTGTAGGCAAATAAAACCGCTTCGGCATCGAGCAACCACGTTCAAAATGCTATACGAAAAATGTAAACGTATTATTTTTCTAATCACTCTTATTATTGTGTAAATCATAAGTAATGTTATTTGCTGATCATAATGAAATGAAGATATTGTTTTAAAAAATAATGTGCAATATAATTTTTTTTCAGAGCTGTGGTTAATTTTGTTTCAAATGTTGTAATCACGAGGAATCAGATCCATTTGCCACTCTTAGATGATGTGCGCTGCTTAATTACTACAAGTAATGATGATACTAATATATAGTCTGTAGATGTTATGTTGTAGTTAAAGCTGTACGGCGGTCCGGTACACCTGGCAATGTGTTAGTTCGCAGTAGAACATTATGTCATCATCTTAATATATGTTAACTTTGACTTATCTCAAGTATACAGCCTATGTAAGTAGAATATATTTGTTAAACTTCACTATGATATAGCACAACATAAATATAATGTCTCACTAGCTAGCTTCATCTCTGGATGAGGTTTGGAATAGAAGTTAGTAATATATGTGATGTAGGTTTGTTGAGAATGGTACGTGTAGTACTTACGATGTATTTTGTTAGCATTGCGTTAAAATATTTGCAATATTTGAATTTAACGTCCCTCTTAAATAAAAAAATAGAGTTATTAAAATTTAAAGTACATTACATAAGTTAGCAGTGCTTTATGGTGTCTCGACAATACTAGTCTAAGTTAGTAGAATATAACATAGCAAATCACGTATTTGTTAAAATAGTTTTCTATTTTGTCCTTCACGCAGATAGGCGCAGGAAACAAGTGAATTTAGCATGAATCTTTATTAGTAGCTTATATTGCAATTTCGTGTACATAAATATATATCTGTGTAGTTGGTTGTGGTCTCTAACCGTAGAGATAATGTGCATCACGTAGAACATCTAAGCTCGTTTGTTCGCGCCTAGCCTTAAACGATGACATTTCAAAGATGCAAAATTGAAATTCAGTATTATTGACATAATTCAACTTATTAATTCCTCTCACTTGTCTAGTGATACGAGAACTTAATGTTGTCGAACAATATTCGTACTCATGGTGGGAATGTGAGCTAGCATCTCCACAACATATCTGTAGACGATTATTTACTATAGGGGTTAATGATTTAGTAAACTGTTGTGGTAATACGCCGTTGAAATACTATGTCGTATCAGTAAAATAAAGATTGGAAGAAGAATAACTATTAACGAACAGCAAACCGAATTTGTTGTAACCAACTCAACCATAAATAAAATGTTTAAAAATTAAAACTAAAAAATCCGAAGAGGAATTGTGTCAAATCACAAAATGTACAAGTAACGAAAAATAACGGGGCACCATGACGATGACAGTGACACACACAAAACAGGATGAGACAAGAGTGACGTGACAAACACAAGACTAGACGAAGTACTGATGAAAAGTCAGAACACAAGAGCTTCTCTCGGACGAGCTGGTCGTGACGTTTCTGACATGACTTCTGCTACCAACTTCACGCAGACAAAGTGAAAACTGGAACAAAATTAGACAGTATATATAGTGTAAAACTCTGCTCCGATTGCGACCCAAGGCAGTCGAGCTGTCTCCTGGTTGGCTGCGAGCCGTATAGATAGAGAAATGCAAAATTCGCGTTAACATTTGTTAGCAGACTAAACTTCACTTTCCTATAGATGACATAACATAATCTGCGATTCAATTGGCCACGAACTTTTACGTGTTGTCATATACGTGTGTTACGTCTTTACAGAGATTGGCCTGTCTACCGTGTAAACATTCTCCGCGGTAAGTCACGACAATATCGGCCAGCGGGAGACGTCGAACAAGTCTATAGTCACTTGCAATCTAGTCAGCTGTCAGAAAATAACGAGAATTTTGCATGTCTTTAGTTACAGCTTATAGACTTTCGTCTTAGTATAAGGGACGTCGCCTTATATTTGTTTCTTTCTTAAGCTTTTTTTCGTTTGGTAATTTGTTTTGAACGTCTACTTTTCTTTTCTTTGTGTTGTATGTGGTTTTGACACAATTGTCCTTTTATATTATATACATGTTGACTACCGCCATTTCAGTATGATTTTCATTATTATTTTTCTTGTTTTGGTTGCCTAACACGACATAGCACTGCTATGGTGTATGTACATAATGTTTCATGTTATACTGTAAAATTTGATTGTACTTTTTTTTACACATTTAAAAAAAATTGTTTGAATTAATTCTACCGCTAGAATAAAATTTGGAAAGTTATTGTAAATTCACTGAAAATTTTAAATACATATGATAATATTTTTAATGAATACTGAGCATTTTTGTCGGAGTACAAACAGGTTTTAATGTTTGCAAATGTTTTTGACGTTTGCAATACAAATTTTACAATTGTCTGTAGTTTGACTAGTATTTTATTAGCGCACAGTTTCCGAAAGATTTTAATCGTGGAAATACTATTCGAAAAAATGTAACATGCCGATGAAGTTATTTTCGTCAAATCTAAATTTTTTAATAATCATTGATCGCATTTGTCCTGGTAAATATTATAAATATTTGACGAGGCGAAGATGTGCGTGTAGTTCGTCACGGAAACATGTTTACTTGACAAGGTTGTCGCTGTAAAAGTGCGCACAAGAGTGTCTGCAGTCGTAGACGAGGTGGAATGTGGTGTGGGTGGATGTAGTAGTATGGGGGAGATGTTGGCTCGTCGCTGAGATATGCAGGCGCGAGGGCCACACCAGATACGCGCAGGGCGGGCGCCGAGCTATTTGTTTACAATCCTCTGTCTCACACACAAACACACACACTAGACACTATGCACTAGGCGGAGGGGGTCTGGCAGGCGTGGCGGCGCCCACTGAGCGATCAATGAGCCGGCCAGCGGCACGTGGCGTCCATCGACGTGCATTCCTGTACCGTCGCGACACTCAGCGTCTCTCCACATCACGCTCTGCTATGTGTGTAGCAGTGCCTGGTGAGCATACTAGCCCGCACTACACGACGTTCCTGCTTCCACTACACGTCCCTATGTCCCTCTAGTCTGTTTAGTGCCCTCCACTCTATGCTGTGTGTGTATCAACGCCTGGTGAGCATACTAGCCCGCACTACACGACGTTTCAGCTTCCACTACACGTCCCTATGTCCCTCTAGTCTGTTTAGTGCCCTCCACTCTATGCTGTGTGTGTATCAACGCCTGGTGAGCATACTAGCCCGCACTACACGACGTTTCAGCTTCCACTACACGTCACTATGTCCCTCTAGTCTGTTTAGTGCCCTCCACTCTATGCTGTGTGTGTATCAGCACCTTGTGAGCATACTAGCCCGCACTACACGACGTTCCTGCTTCCACTACACGTCCCTCTGTCCCTCTAGTCTGTTTAGTGCCCTCCACTCTATGCTGTGTGTG
>PNEQ01040531.1:0-15593 GCA_003012365.1 Medauroidea extradentata | reverse complement strand
ATACGCGAGCTGTAGTACAGCCTTGTGTTGGGTGGGCAATACTTGTGTACCCTGAAGTGAAGATACGCTGGCTGTAGTACAGCATTACTCACTATAATATTAATGGCACTGACACACTTGTTGATTCGAATGATAATTTGTATTTAATTGCTTTTTGTGACACAAAATAAGCATGGTAGTTAGAACAAAGATCTAATGTTTGTGTGTCTTAACCTCGTTGATTGTGGAGATATTTTGACCAAGTGTGTTATAGTAGTGTGTTCTTGAGCGCATTCCAGAGGGTAAATAATCATAATTTTATATTATTTTATGTGTCTACGAAACAGTGTTAATTTTGTAGATGTTACTTAGTAGTACATTATTCTCTTAAAAAAAAATTTAACTCAGCCAGTTGTTTTCCCATAATGGAATTACAAAGCAAAATGTGCATGTTTTCTAAAAGGAGCAAAAAAATTTTTAAATATCAGAAATTTTTAAAATATAAAAATCATTGATGGATGGGATTTTATATATGTATAGCCCTATCCAGTGACATGTACTCAAGCAAGCCTTTACAGTATCCATTGCTAGTGTATAATTGTATTGCCATGTATTGTACCGCTACAAAAGGATTCTGCACAGTCCAATTTTGGTCTAATAAAGCAGGTCTGCCAGATCGGTCACTGAAACATTCTACTAAAATTTTTATAATTTCTGAAAAATACATTTAACATGAATCGACTGAGTAGATACTATCACATGAGTTGCAGGCCTCAAAGTGGGTCACTTTTTCCACTAAGTCACATCTTGTGGTCGATGTCACTAAAAAGCACTTTTTTCAAGGAGTGGTAACTTTTTCCACTTTTTTATACGTTTTTAGTTGATTTTTTTATGAGTGCTGTGCATGCACTTATAAATATACAGGTTTTCATTCTTTAACTTGTGTGGTCGAAATAACATGCTGATGTTGGTGCAAAGTACATCTATTTGTTGATGTATGGAAGGATTTATGTCTGAAAGAACATTTAAATGATGTCCTTATAATGAAGAGTGTCACGAGAATGTTTGCAGTGGAACCACAGCTGTAGTTCCAAAGACGTTTAAGATATTCAACACACTATGGAAAATAGGAAAGCAAAAATATTGAATTAAACACTTTATTAAGAATAGTATTCATAATATGCTGGCCAAACTATTGACTTTGAAGACAAAGTTTATTAATGAAAAACTTTTCTCTAGAAGTTTGAAGTTTTCATACGCAAAGAGAATTGTAGTTTACTGACTCTGAAATGTTCCTTTTTTGTTAGATTAAGGTTAGGTATGTTTTGGTTAGGCTGGGGTATTTTACCTTTAAATTTTCCATTTTTTGTTAGGTTAGCCATTAGATTATATATGTAAGGTTAGGTTAACTTAGGTAAGGTTATGTAACCTAAGGAAAATTAAAACTTAAGGCTAAAATAACCAAACTTAACCTAGCTTTCCCTAAGATAACCTAACCCAACGAAAAACTTAAAATTTAAAAGCGAGGAAAAATACAATTTTCTTTACCTAATAATACTTTTAGCATCTATAGAAACATTTTTCTTTAACAAACTATGGCTATAAGATTAATAGTTTGGCCGGTATGCAATGAGTAATTATTATTATTATTATTTACCGGAGAATGTAGTACCTCAACTATGAATTAAAAATGTTTTGTTGTCATTCAGTGCATAGCATCAGTGTTTCATTACATACATTTTATTTAATAATTTTCAGGATATAACACAGGCAGTTATGTTTGAACTTGCCTTCACTTAAATTTTTTTTATAATACTGGTTCTCTTAAGTTTCTCTGGGCCAACAGCTTATGTAAATCAGCAGCTTGAATCCTGGACCAACAGCATGTCGCTGCCTACCACACACTTCAAATTTGCTGTAATGCATAGGGAAATGTAATTTTCTTAAAGAAACTATGCCACGTGTGCCTTTTGTGCTAACATATGTACAGAAAACCCACAGAATTCTTTAGCCTGAGAATCTATAGCTGGTGTTTTGCAAACATGACAAGTGGAGATAGCCAATACTACAGAGTACATTATACCGACTACGTTTCTGTAAATGCCTATGGTGTTATTTTGTCACTTTTGATTATTTTTTGGTTAACTTTGTCACTTTTTAGTCACTTAATCAACCACTTTTTAGTCACTTTTTCTACCAGAATGATCACTTTCGTCACTATTTTGTAAGCGATGCACCACTTTGAGGCCTTGACCAACACTACTGAGTAAATTATACCTACTGTGTTTCCGTAAAGGCCTATTAGGTCAGATTTAGTACTTGCGTACAGTATTTTAAAAAAATCATATAATTTTTTTCTGGTTTTTATAATTATTGTTTATGTATGACAGTACATCTTTTTAAACCTACTGAAGAGTAGACTATTGTGTGATGTTCAAGTCCATTGCATGTTATAAAGAGTTGTTCCAAAACAGAAAGAGCACTACATACTTCACTCCTACCTGGGGCCTTCAGGCTGTTGTTGGTCGCTCCATGAAACTATAAACTATGTGATGCTGATCGCCAGTAGAAAGAGTGGAAGACTCAGAATACTACGTTCAGCTCACTTGTTGCGTTACTCTGTCAAACAATAAACTCTGTGGCGCTGATCGCAAGTAGACAGCGTCGAAGATACACAATACTATGTTCGGCTCACTCTGTCACACACTCCTTAAATCTGTGAACTCTGTGGTGCTGATCACAAATGGACAGAGCTAGCAACTGCAAGTGTCTTATCTAATGAATGTATCGCTTTATGCTTTTATTTGTATGTTTCGCTGTTGTGTTTCATAGGGATGAGGAATGTAATTCGCTGTAACTAAGTTCAGATATCCAAATTTTTTGGCAAAATTCCTAAACAATACATCATTTTAAACTTGTGCCGTGCAATACTTTACTTTACTGGGTTCGTAAAGATGTTCATGAAACAATAAAAAAATATAGTCTGCCACGTCTTGCTGAGGGTGTATGGTCACAGAGTTGCTTGTCCCTGTGTTCCCATTGATGCTATTATTTCTTGTACGCCACGTGGTGGAGAGAGAGAACCTGCTGTATGCCAGACAATTGCAAAGTGCTAACTACCAACTGTAAACATAACATCTGGGAAAATACGTTCTCATAGCTAAGTCCTTCTGGTACCTGCATAATTCTATAGGTGGGAAACAACTTTGCAAGGCAGTTTCATGAGGCAGAAATGGTCGCAAGGCTGCCTCAGGATGCACCAAGGACTACGTGAGATAGCAGCGCGTGGCATGCCAAGCCATGGTTTGCTGTGAGGTAAGCACGGCATCGCCAGCACAATCTGCTGCAGTCGTGCTTATTGTTGGGGTGCACTAAGTTTTGGTTAAGAAGGGGGGGGGGACCAACAAAACTGAGACTTAGACCATGTTGGTGGATGAAAAATTTGCGGAAACAGTGTGCAATACGGAAATAGATTCTTGCAGGATATGTCGGTTAAGTTGGTGTTACAAGTTGTAATTAGTATTCACATTAGGCTAAACCATGTATTCCAATATTAATTAATCTTTTATACAGTCTGTTTACTAAGTCCATTAAATACATGTGGGCATATGTACACAAACAATTTGATTGATAACTAGTTTTTATTTGAAGAATAACAGTGTTTGTGATATTTACAAATCCTTTGCTAGTACTGTACGTATACCATACAAATGGGTTATGTAATGTGCTTGAAGACAACATGTAAGCACAATGGCATGTACTACATAAATTCTATTCAACAGAATGCCCATTGAATATGAAGATATGAGTTTTTTAATTGTTTACATTGAATCTTAAATGATTGCACTGAGTCTTAAATGAAAGATATTTGCTATATATCTCTGCACTGAGTAAAATGTAAAATAATAAACATTTCATGTTAAAAATTACACATGTAAACCAATAATAAAAAAAAGTTACTTGTGTTGATATTATCAAAATAAATATCGTAAAATGGAGTGAGTGAATAGGGACGGTTTTTATAGTATTTCCTGGTAACATGAAGTATCTACCTATAAAATGGGTATCCATTCATATATGATAAAAATATTTTACCTTTTAAGTTTAATTGATATACATATATTTTTTAATGATAGTCCCTATTCATCTCAGTAAATAGGTACACATGCTGTATAATTGTGTTTGTCTATTCAGAACCCATAAGGGGTTAATAGAAGCAGAAATCACCTTCAAAAAGGCTTGTACATGTTCACTAATAAAGAAGGAAACAAATATTTTCCATTTACCACATTTGTATGCAATATTACACTTAAAAATATGGCAGCAAAATTATAACAAAACCAGGCAATTTCTATGTTCTAATGACATTGTTCACAACTAGGTTGTATGAAAAATAATTATTTTAATGGGTCAGTCTGAAGTATATATAGTCATCTTCGACATGATGGTTTCTCTAAAACAGCCAAAACATCAGATTTATTGAATTCACTAACATCAATAACATCTGGAAACATACATATTTTCTGACCTTTGTTTGATTGCCGAAGAAACGAGCTAATGAAGAAGTCATCTGTACATTTTCCGTAACCTTCCCTACGAATACTTGAATGCCTGTATCATAATGGAACTGAATTGTAAACCAATCCTCTTCATTTAGGTCATCAGGTTCACTGTTTTGGTTTCCGTCATCTGGTTGAGTAGTCTCAGGATGGCAGTAATCACTGCCATCTGATAAATTCTCATTATCAACATCAGATTCTTCATTATTTTCTTCATGACTGTTGTCAAAGTCTGCTAGAGTGATACGTCTACCAGCAGGGACGTTGAGCTTCTTTTATGATCTGTTGATTTGTGTGCTTCACAACCATAGCTCATTTGTTTCAGAAATATGTTTAAACTTTCATTTATCACTGTTTAATTTCCATCACATTGATTAATATTTTCAGGTGGTAAAACTCTTTTCCTTTTAAAAGGTAATATGCCTGCTTGTTTGAAACCAGATTCTATGTCATTAGTCATTGTCATTACCATGAAATCGAGGGCATTTCTCAGCAAGGATGGAAAGTATCTCTTATTCAATGCATGACTGCTGGTACCAGAACCTGTTGATCCTAATTTTCCCTTTTCAAAAACTGCAGGTCAACTTTTTTTTGAGAGGAGCGAAAATTGCAATGTGGAAGGCTAATGTGTTTAATTCACATGTAGAAACACAAAAAATTGGTTGTGCTCCTCACACAATTTAATATATTCTAGTAATAGGTGTAAGATCAAATTGTCTTGTATAACAAGTTTTTTCTCCAAGTCCACTGCAAAATGGTATAACAACCATGTGCAACCAATCCAAGAAAGTGTTTCCATCCATCCATCCATCCATCCATCCAGACTTTGTGTGATTATAGAAAGTTCTAGGGGAACCACCATAACACAAGTCGTACAGTTGTATGGGCTTGTAAATTACGTATGGAGTCGACATGTTTCCTGCGGATGTAGTTGAAAACAGGACACTTACATTAGCTTTACTGTTGTTCATGACTCGTTCCAGACACGTACAGCCTCTTTTAAAAATTACCTTTTGTTAACCCGGATCCTCTGAAAGAGCAGTCTTGTCGTAGTTTATTATTGTATTTGGTGGGAAACCGTCTATATTTGTTTGAAGCTCATCGAAATATGTATTTTATTGGATGTTAGTGAAACTTTGACCCTATTCCTCTTAACATTTTGGCACCTTCGTGTGCGACTCTTGGGCTTTATGCCAGGCATATTGCTTTTGAACTTTGTGATAGTTTTACCTTCTCTGTCAAGATGGTATTTAACAAAACAATGTAGGTAGAATGTACTTGAGAGTTAGTGGACAGGACACGTGGGCTGTGCTGAAGCGTGGTACGGAAAGTATTTTTTTCTTATGTAACTATTAAAAATTATTCCAATGTGTTTGTCTACGAAAAGAAGACACAATTTAAACTGTGTCCCTATGATTTAAAAAATGCCTTGCGCTTATTAAAAACATGATTTCCAAGCTCCTCAAAAGTGCTTAAAATGGCTTTTTCACGTTGCTATAGCTGAGATAATATCAAACGTAATCGTAAAACTAACACCTAGAAACCTGCATTGGACTTTACCACAAACTTTCCACAAATAAAACAAGGTTATCGCTTGAAGTCACATTGAAAAATACATTCTAGGAAAACACTGCATGCTAGTTTAGCCCTTCGTGCCTAGAGGCGATGAAATGTTACATGGACATGTTATGTTAGACTATTTGTGCTCTCTGTTTCCGTGCCCCAAACGTAAAACTTGACCCTGTCTCACTCAGACGTATGCCACTCAATTTGTGCTATCACAATAAACTCACAGTACTGCAAGCCTGTATCACACGGGCACGTACAACACGCCCGTCAGAGCCAATTGTCCTTATCCTCCCCACTTAATCTGGTAACACAATAATAGTAGGACGGTGCAACTAATCATTGAACGTAGATCCATGACATTCTCTTTGCAGAACTAGACGAGCAGAAGGACCGACACCGTCACGTGCCGACCAATAGGCTACAACAGAACTTATAAAAAAGCAATTAGTCACTGTCATCCTCTTCCTTTACAGCATGTTTCAAATGAGACACATGAGCCTTACGGACTACCCATCCGGAAAGTGGATCAGCGAGCAGTACAGTGTTTGGCCCCAGAAGTTTGATAACGTCAAATAGTCCGGCGAAACGCAACGAGAGTTTACTCCCCCGATCGTCGACACGAAAGGGAAGGGTAAATGATCTGCAGTACACAGACTGCCCGACCTGGAAATCGGAGGCTACCCTGTCAGCGTTATAACACGCCAGTAAGCGACTGCGCTCATCATACAGACATCCTAAGACATTTGCGGCCAACAATTCTCGGGCAGCATCAGACAAGGAGGCGGCTGGACTGGGAACGCCCCACACGTTAAGCAACGGGTGAAGGACATCTCGCCCCAAGACAATTCTGGCTGACAACTGTCCCATGTGACACCATGAATGGCCGAGTTGAAACCTAAGTTAACCAGATCGAGGTCCTCATCCCAATGAGCCTGCTGCGAGTGGTACAGCGCTGAGAGAGTGCACTTCAGGTTCCGGTTGAACCGCTCAACCGTGTTTCCGCACATATCCCGAAACTCCACTGACATGAAATAGGCGGACCAAACACACACGGTCCGACAATGCTCATACGATCTCACGGTTCTTAACTGAGTTCAACGAAACTGGAAAAAACATCCAGCAAGATCAAAATATACATGATTCCGTTAGTGGATCGGATCAAGGGTCCAAACACGTCACAATGGATGACTTCTCAACAGTAAGACTCCTGATCGACGGTGTACAATCCGACCTTCGAATTCTGCATGGGCTTAGCGCGCATATACAGATCGCACTTGCGCACATATTCCCTGACATCCTTAGCCACAGTAGGCCAGTAGAAACCCGCCGCACAATTTCTTCAATGTGCCTTGCCGGCCCAAATGTTCCCCAAAGGGAGTCATGAAAATACACCAAAAGTTCAGCCCGATATCGTTCGGGGACAAACAAACGCTTCACGCGCCGTCGACAACCTACATGATGTAACAAATCGTCAATGATGACATACGGCAGGTCCTCACAGCGTCGAATGTCTTGGACAAGTCTTTGACAATCCGGATCCTCGGCCTGCGCATCGCGTAAACCAGAGGTGCCAACTACTACGGATTATCCGTAGTTTATACGAATTACGATGGTTTACTACGGAAGTACGGATTCTGTTGATAAACTACGAATTTATTAGCTTCCGCCCGACTGTAAATGAAAAGGCATGTTCCATTGTATATGCATATATTTCGGTTCGTAGCTGTGTGGATCGTATGACGCACTATTTCTTTACCCACGCTCCGGCACACAAACATTGTTTTGTTTCTCACGTTTTTAGTTTGCCGAAACCATATTTTGGTGATGGTAGCGATTTACAAATTATTGTGTTTACACTTTGTACGGCACGCGTCGGAATGTTCTCGTATGTCGTGTGTATCTTATACAATAGATTGTTCTTATTGCCGCAGTTATCCGACTTATCGATTAGTTGTTGATGTTGACTCATGCAGTCGACTCTGTGGTCGAATCGAATCGTGCGTGGTTGCTTCTTCCGCTGATCGGCCATATTGGAAACTTATCCATGCTGTCGTAGTTTAACGAAATGTTGATTTGACTGTTTAAATTTGAGTATGAGTTTGAAACCTAAGAGTGTTGATAAATATTGTTCAGAATATTTACAGTTGTGGACAGGTTTAAGTGCTTCAAGAGTATCTCAACACATGTTTTGTGAATTGTGGTTTAAGTGTAAACACGATGGCAAAGACGCCACCGTCAATACATAGTTACGTTAAAAACACGTTAAGCATTTTCGAAGTAAGGAATTTCGAGGAAAAAATATATTATAATTAAGTGATGCTGTAGATCCAACAACAAATGCCGAAGTTACCGACGAACAGGTAATGTTATTGTGTTTAGGCCTACACATTTAAAGGCCGTGCTAGAATCGCCGTAAGAAATAACAGTAAAATTTGAATTTTGTACACACATTTTTAATGGCACATGCTTCAACACACCGTACCGCTGCTTAGCAGTCGTAAGAGGGATGGAACCGTGTGAATTTCTTATGGTGCGGTTACGGTTATTTCTATACGACTTTTATGGTCAATGTAGCATGGGCTTAAGTTAATACGTTCACTACGGAAAAATACTGAAAAATACGGATTTTTTGCAAAATTACTACTGAAAGCTTTGGTAAAAGGTTGGCACCTCTGCGTAAACGCACGTAGAAACCTTCACTGGTAGTAAAGGCCGCACTCAGCATTGCTGAGGACGACGAGCCCGAAGGCTCAACTTCATAATCGTCCGGATTGAACATTCGAGACAACGCATCTGCAGCTGAGTTGCTCGAACCAGGCACATGCTGAATAGTGAATCGAAACCTCATTAATTGAAAGGCCCATATCCCTAACTTACCGAAATCGTTTGAGTGACTCGGCAACCATGAAACCGCCTGGTTATTTGTACACAATTCAAACTCAACACCGCTAAGGAAAGTATCAAATTTAGCAGTACCCCATATTCACGCCAAAGCCTCCTTTTCGAAGGAGCTGAGATGTCGCTCGCCATCTGATAGTGTCCGACTCGCGAAGCCAACAGGGCACAGCATCCCATTCCTCCATTGACTCAGCGAGTCACCTAGGACTAAACTAGAGGCGTCCACGTGCAAAACGAAGCGCAGATCGAAGTCGGCTATGTACAGGGCAGGGGCATTAACTAAGGCACCCTTTAGCTTTCAAAAGTTTGCCTGCTGTTTGTTTCCACAAACAAAATCAGCATTTTTGCGCTTCAAGAGGTTTAGAGGCGCAGCTAATTCAGAAAAATGGGGGATAAAACGTGAATAGTAACCCAACAGACCCAAGAACCGTGACACACCACGCACGTTCTTCAGCCTGGAAAAATCAACTACCGGGCGAACACGCTCCGGATCCATTATCAATTTCCCTTCCGAAACAATGTACCCCAAGAATGGTACGGACGATACGGCCCAGGTGACCTTGGCCGGATTAACAGTGAGTCCAGCGCCACGCAAACGATCAAGCACTAGGCGCAATTGACCCAAGTGCTCAGTCAAGTTGGAACTATAGACTATAATATTGTCTATATAATTATGGACGCACTGGAACTTCAAATCTGCGAGGACATAATCTAGGACCCTAGACAATGCCTGCGTCCTGAACTTTGCTCCCATAGGGATACGATTGAATTCAAATTGCACCCACAGGGTACGGAATGCTGTATATTTCCGGCAGTCTGGGTGCAAAAGACATTGGTGGAAGCAGGCGTTCAAATGGATCACAGAATACACACGAGGTTTCCCCAAATGCTGCAAGGCGGCGTCTGCAGTCGGCGCAGGAAAGGGATCCAAGGAGATCTTGGCATTTACTTTAGACATATCTGTCACAATCCGGTAACCTCCGCCCTTCTTCTTTACCAAAAATGCCGGACTAGCATAGTCCGAAGTTGAAGGTGATATTACTCCTTCACGCAACAGCTTATCGACGATGTCCCAACATAATTGCCAATTTAGGGGGGCTGTACGTGAAAAATGGTACACGATTCGGAACATCATCCACCACTGAAAATTTATATGGCAGGACGTCACACTGACCCATACGTGTCGTGATCATGTCGGAATACTCGTGCAGGACGTGATCTAGGTCGTCATTTTGTGCAGGACGTACCATCGCTAAACGCCCTAACAAGGCTAAAACTGACGTACTTGAAGAATGCAAGGGACACTGAGATTCAGGAGCAAACTTAATACCAGCTGTCGACCATGGACATCGAGCACACCTCGTGCCCGGAACAAAAAATCCACGCCCAGCATGACATCGGCAGTCAAACCTGGTACTAGCCAAAACCAATGCGTTCAAGAAAACCGGTGGATCTTGATATGCAATAATACTGATCGACGACATTCTAAAACTTGACCTGTTGCCACGCACACTTGGAGAGCAGACGTGTCCGCAGTCTGGAAACTACTCGCGGATCCTTACGCATCAATAGCGCCCAAAGCTGTTCGCGAACAAAACAATGAGAAGCCCCAGTATCTAACAGGGTGGCACGTGTGAGTGTATACAACCACACGGAGACAAAGGAATCATGACGCGTCACAAAGGAAACATCACGCCGCGTGTGCTTGATGCGCAAAGGGGCGGCGTGAGTCAGTTTCCCAGACACTGTGACCTAATATGTCTGCGCCTGCCACAATCGAAACACGCCCCCGACCCAAGGCTTACCCGAGGAAGCCGACAGTCAGCCAGGACATGACCACTCTCACAACAATTAGGGCACCTCGAACTTACTGGGCGCTTAAGCCTCACTCCGTCAGCAATCCTATTGCTGGCCAGAAAACGACTCAGCAATCTATTTATAGCTTCCCTTTGATTGCCGCTAGAACGCATGGCATCTGAACCGCGGTCGCTTTCGGCATGCGACAAGGGTTGGCCTCGCGCACGGCCTAATCGCTTGCAATAAACGCCCCCTGCCACTCGACTGACTGAATCGACAGCACCAGTCATTACGCAAGGTTCTACATCTAACATTACTTGACTGTAAAATTCTGTCTCCAAGGCCATCTGACGATCGACCTCAAGGGCCAACTGACATAATCCTTCGGCGTGCGTAGGAGTAGGCTGCAAAAAACGATGCGCACGAACACCGGGTTACCAGCGATCCACAATGCCCTGCACCAATTTAGGCTCCGGACGTTTTAAATTTATAGCTCTGGCACAGTTCAAAACATCGCTAACGTACATAGACAATGATTCACCTGGTCTTTGGAATCTGTCGATATAACGCCACTTTGCCGCCGAACACACCGAACATCCGCCTGCAGTCTCCAACAAATGTGTTTTAAATGTCTCGTAGCATACCGCCGAAGCAGTACCATGCGCCAACATACTAGTTGCGGGTTGAACTAAACGAGTCGACAAACAAGTCAAAAAGAACTCTTCACTGTTCACACATCGCAGGCCATAACAAACTGCATCGGCAGACAATAAAAAACGTAATACCGAGTCAGGATCGACAGCTGTCAGCTGTGGTATAGAATTTACCCTCTCCATTACCATCGTCTGTCGAGCTGACACAGGCCCGTCTTCGACGTCAACCAAGCCTTCCAAGTTAGTATTATTAACGACCCTCAACAAATTAATGTACGTCATAACTCGCAACCGCAAGGCCGTGACATTTTCGCTTCTGTCAGATTCAATACCTGCACTCCTTAAGTAATCACAAAGCTGTAAATAATTGTACTGTAGTACGAAATCGGGCACTCCAACCATTGCGATGACGCTAAAATGGGGAGCGGAACAAAGAGTCAAATCTGAGCAAAGAGAAACCAGTGTCTCGACATCAATGAATGTTACCAGCATTTGCGCACTACTCATTCAACTACAACTCAAACTGCATAGGCCTAAACAGCACCTCAGCAGAGTCGCGCAGGAAAATTGAGCCAGTTTCACTGAGACGTATGTCGCTCTATTTGTGCTATCACAATAAACACAAAGTGCTACAAGCCTGTATCACACGGGCACGTACAACATGCCCATCAGAGCCAATTATCCTTATCCTCCCCACTTTATCTGGTAACACACTAATAGTAGGACGGGGCAACTAATCACTAATAATTTACTAAACAACAAAAGTTCAAGGTAATTACTTTTATTATGAAAATTTCAAATTGGTGAATACAAATACGCTGGAAGAATGCAATGTGGCATAATTCATATTAAATACAATGATCTGTGGCTGAATCGAATGGCATAGAGTTGAAAAACAAGAGGGAACGTTCTCCTCGTGGCATGAGTGAAATTATCAGGAAAGCGAATGCAAGACAGAAACCGTTAAACAGACTAAAGCAAATGTAACTTAAAATTACCAAGAACTGACGGAAGTATCGTAGGTGCCATGTCGGCCACGAGAAGAGCGGACCTACCTTGTTATACGGAGCACGGGCGACGACTGCCTCGAGCTAGCTTACTCCACCCGGCATACGGCCGGGAAGAGGGGAGGAAGGGAGGGGTGGCACGAGAACAGCCGAAGACTGCCGAAGGTTCACGAATTTCAAGTCTCCTGGCGAGCATGTTGAACGGGGAGGGGAGTACATCACATGTCCATGGGAGCACTCACTCACGGCGCGCGACTTCTAAACAAAGATAACTGGACGAAACACAGCAAGTTTATATCCTCTTGTAGAAGTATATATATATATATATATCCTCTGACAAAACGTCTAGAGCTGGACGACTTTTCCAGTTCAAACTCTTACTGGGCAGCCCCACTCACTACACTTCACAAGATATTTAATTTACCAGGTTGTCTTTTAATTCCCTTGGAAGAAAAGTTTGGCCACTCTTCTTTTAAAGCTGACTTCAATCTGATGTTTTGCTTTTTTTGCGCAATAACAACGGAGTGCAGATTTGGATATGTTTTACAATTCTTCTGATTTACGTACCATCACCTCTCGAGATAGTACAGCTTTCTGTAAGTTGTTTTTATCCGCTGGATGATATATTTTGGCTCGTGGATCTCTTTTGTACTTTCTCTGCATTTTCAAACTCACCTAAGAAAAGAAAACATAAAAATAAGGTCTTGCTTTTTAATATAAGTTAGTCCCAAATTTATCATAACTTAAAACATAATACTTTTCATTAGAAATTAATAAATAATCTGCATGAAGTTGTTTTATTGGATTATAGTCATGTTTCTGTTAACCCCATATTTGTATAAAAACAGAAACAATGATTTTTAATGTTTAAAAAAAAATCTTAAGATTGAATATTATTTACTTGAACGTACTCGCCAAATCACACCAAAACACAAAATATATCCAACATCACAGTAACACTCAATGTCTTGCACCAAACAACATTGTTATGGTTATCAGAATTGTGCCAAAACAACAGGTTTGCGACTGCAGTCAATTACAGAAATAGAATTTAAAAACTTGCGTTAATTTTTTTTTTTGGAAAAAATTACAAGTTACAGTTATTTAACAAATACATATTTAAGTAATCTGACAAATAAGCTGATCTGTCTTCATGACACTTTTTCCTAGTTTTTGTCCCTATTCATCCATGCATATCTATACATCCGTGTATCTCTCTTCATCCCTGCCTGTATCTCTTCATCCCTGCCTGTATCTCTCTTCACCCCGTTCTGTTGTACTGTACATTACGTAACATTATAATCTCATTTGTATTAATAGGCAAAGGTTTCAAAGTTTACATGTTTGTATGTATTAGTATCGTGTATGTCATTTCACTTATTAATAGATATCATATCAGTAAGGTAGTTAAAAATGTACATTGTGTGGGAATATCTAGATGTGTCTAGTCAGAACCAAAGGACGATGTGCATAGTAATATTGTGTATTGAGTACTAATTTCACAGGAGTTGTCGTGGTGGATGAATAAGTATACAGTACGCTTTGTCCAGCTGCTTGAGTGTGTTTGTTTGAATGACCCTCAAATATGGCTGTGTAATTTCCAAGCTCAGCTTCGCAACTATGTTTGACTATAGACATGCGCTAAATTAACCAGATCATATATCCTCATTTCGTTCACAACATATTGCCAAAACGAAACATGCGGATCACTTGTGATTTTTGTACTATGTCTTTAAGCATGACATCCTAGTCATGAGCAACATGTTTGTTCCCTCGAGGTGATTGAGGTCTGACTCACTATTCTTTCGCAGAGGCTGTATCTGTGACAGATGGTTCAACGTTGCTGAGAAGTGCATTCTGGGAGCTTTCAACATTTGACTTGCCAACTGCTTGTGTGTTCGGCTCTACCTAAAAACAGTAATCTCTATATATAAACATTATGTTTTTGAGATCAATGTTCTATGCTGTCTGAGGTGTGACTTGAACCCACAAGTCTCTACTTTAAACCAAATTCCTACGATAGTAATGCTCTGTATGGTCTAAATAAGAAACAAGTATAACCACGTATTATATGTTATTTTTATATGCCTATGTGTTGATTATGGAAGAAAGAGAATCTATATTGCATGCAGCCCTGTTCCACCAGTGCGATAAGAGTTTGATTCTGTGTAGGGTTTAATTCTGTATTTTAACGTGTAGGCAATGTTGTGGATTTTCTCGGTTTTTCCCATTTCCTCACACTTGCAGTTCACCTATACTCTATTTTAATCTTCATTTCGCCTTCATCCAGGCTGAAGACTATCAGTTTTATGTGATGCTTGCACTGTGATGTACCAAGGGGTATTCAGGACATCTTAAACATGTGTTACCGCTAGAGAGCATAACACTTAATGATGCCGACATGTGTCGAGTTATGATGTAATGCTATGCCTCTTATTGTTGCTTCATCACTTACAGCTACAGATGGCGAAATGATCAAGAAATGACATCATTGTTGCCTATTTGAAGCATTCCCTGAAGAGGACTGAATCATGCATAATAGATACACCATCATGCAACACATTTCCTTCTATGGGTACATCCCTTGGCAAGTAAACTATTAAGAACAAAGAACTCGAAGACATCTAATTTATGTAGTTTCTCTTATATCATGATTGTACTTGTCCTAATCAAATATAGGTGAACAGCTTCGAATCATAACCGTGTCGAAAGAAGCTGGTATCCACGTCCCGAGGCAGGCTCACCCATGCCAACTCAAGCACTGTCTTGCACTGCAAGCTGGTATCCATGTCCCGAGGCAGGCTCACCCATGGCAACACAAGCACTGCCTTGCACTGCAAGCTGGTATCCACGTCCCGAGGCACTCACCCATGCCACCACAAGCACTGTCTTGCACTGCAAGCTGGTATCCATGTCCCGATACAGGCTCACCCCTGCCAACTCAAGCACTGTCTTGCACTGCAAGCTGGTATCCATGTCCCGAGGCAGGCTCACACATGCCAACACAAGCACTGTCTTGCACTGTAAGCTGGTATCCACATCCTGGGGCAGGCTCACCCATGCCAACACAAGCACTGTCTTGCACTGTAAGCTGGTATCCACATCCTGGGGCAGGCTCACCTATGCCAACA
>PNEQ01040530.1:0-15598 GCA_003012365.1 Medauroidea extradentata | reverse complement strand
TTTCCTTGTGCAGACAGTAGTTGGTGTGTACTAAGAAGTACAATCAGACAATAGCTGGTGTGTACTAAGAAGTACAATCAGACAGTAGCTGGCTGTACTAATAAGTACACACTGCACTAATAAGTGCAGTAACTGGGAGGTCGCAATGAAGCTGAAGCTGCAGAGACGTCCGTCCTCGCTGGCTGCTGCCTCGGAACTGCTGTAGAGAGTAACGAGGACCAGGTCTCCCACAACAAGGTCTGGTTGACGGGTCTTCCACTTCTCACGAGGTTGTAACTGCTGCAGGTATTCATGATGCCAATGTTTCCATAGCTGATTGGCCATGGCACAGACTAATTTTCACCTTCGAAATCAACACAGGTTACCATCGTTGTTTGATGACTCTGGTACAGCCAAAAGAGGTCGTCCAATGATAAAATGCCTAGGTGTGAGGGATGCCAAATCAGAGGGATCTAATGACATTGGGGACAATGGTCTAGAATTGAGGATTGCTTCGACCCTGGTGCAAAGTGTAATGAATTCTTCTTATGATAAAATTTGTTCACCCACAACCCGCCGCAAGTGATACTAGGCTTATTTGACTGCTGCCTCCCACAATCCTCCCTGGTGGGGGCCTGCTGGTGGAAGAAAGTGAAACTTGACTGAGTGTGACAGAGAAAATTCATGAATAAGTGGGGATTTGGACAGCTGTTTGAACGACTGGAGAAGTTACCAGGAAGAACCAACAATATTAGTCCCCCAGTCAGACGGAGTATAGATTGGAGCACAAAACCCCATCTTGATACGACTCTAGTTAAACCTGCAATGAAGCTGTCTGTGGTGAGGTCGGTAACAACTTCAATATGTACTGGCTTTGTTGAAAAACATACAAATGTATACAGGTATGCCTTCTCGATGATGCAACGACGCAGGTTATTAAGTCGAATGGAAATTGGTCCAGCATAATCCACGCCACTATACTAAAAAAAAACCTGCAGATGTAACTCTGGCAGCAGGCAAGTCTCCCATTAAAGGAGGATTGATGACAGGGCAACACCGAAAACAAGTTAAACATTTAAAAACTCGAGACCTGATTAAGGATCGAGCTGCGAGAATCCAAAACCATTTATACAACACTAGCCACGTGGGCTATAGAGATAAATTGATACTGAATCCCTTGGGCGCTATGAGTTGCAGGGGTGAAAGGGTTCCTCCGGCACTGAAGTTAATTAAGAGAAAATGTTCCAGACATATTAAGATGCTATCGATACCGGTACACTGAATGATTGAACAAAGATGAGATGGTGCAGGAGCGACATGAAGCCGACCACATACGAACGCCACTTATCGCCGACTGCCGAACGCTTGGCATGCTTCCTGCGTCGGAATTAGGTTCGTGCCAAACGTTCGTCAAAATGCAAAATGCACTTTTAAAACATAGAACAAAGAGTCAGTAAATTTCAAAATATTATGCTTGCTGTTTAGAGTCTCAAATGTCTTCGGAGAATGTTTATATATTAATATTACAAATTTTTTAAGTTTTTAAGTAATTTTGTATTATGCCGTATTATTTTGTGACCAAGTAAATTTCAGTTCTAGATTAATTTTGAAAACACAACAAAACACTGACATTACTTTAGAATAGAAAAACAATTAAATTTACTTTTAAAATAATGTGAATTACACCATATGGTCAAGCTTGCAGCGTGAGCGATTCCAAGATGTGTCCTAGGCGCAGGTGTATTTCTAAGCCCGACATAATATTATAATAGAATTTAAAAATGAATTTAAGGTTACCCCTGACTCCAGAATTGAACCACCATGCATAGGTATAACCCGTGATCCATATTTCACTCTTGTGTTGTTGGAGCACGTGATGCACTGTAAAAATGTTATCACGGTGGACTTAGGAAACGGGGCACTTTCCCACCAGTGGATGATGCACATGATTTATCGGCGCACACACTGGCACTACCTCTTGGGTCCACGTGGCCGGGTGTGTTCCGATATGTGGAGGCGGTGCTGCCGCCTGGGCCATTCCAAATGGGTGGCGCGGTGGGCACGACGGGCTTCGGTAGAGGAGATGCGGAATGGTCCGCGTCAAGTGTGCTTATTGGAGACATTCACACACCAGAAGTGTTGCATGCTCCAATTCTACAGAAGATAGTGATGCACCTCTGTTTTTGCAATTTGTGATGAAACGCTTCAGATATGCCACAATGCGAACCAATTTAGACCACGATGAAATGTTTCGAAACACTGGAAGTTCGCCAAGAGTTTCGTATGTTGTGACCAGCACTGCATGAGAAGGTTTCAATTCGGGAATGAAATCAACATTTTTAGTTGTCTGGGAGACGGGCCAGCGATCATGAGAGTCACCAAGCCAACTAGGGCGATGCCACCACCTGGGAGAGAAACTCAGATGGTAGTAAGCCACGAGTAGCACTATCAGCCGGGTTGTTTTTTGATGTAACATGCTTCCAGAGCTGACGACCGACCCATTCCTGGATCTGTGTGACTCGATTGGCTACATATGTCTAGTCGGTAGGGTTGGGTCTTGATTCAGGCCAGCACAATACTAGAATTCGTCCAAGCATGGACAGAACTGACATTCAGATGTTTAACTAGAAATGTACCTCAATAAAAAAGAAAATTTGCCAACAATTGGACTCCTCACAGTTCTAGCCTAGGTAGTGAGATTGGCTTTAAGGGTGCAACCTTGGACTTGGTTATTACAAGATGTACACTAACAGTCCCGTGAACATTAACACTTCTCAAGTACACAGTAGCTGCATATGCTTGTTCAAATGCATCAGAGAAGCCACAGAGCTCTACGTTAGCAACATCGGGGCACATGAAGCGAGGCAGACTGAGTGATTCCAGCATAGGTAAGCAATTGACAAACTCAGTCTACTTCTCTCTTGCTGGGGATGGTAAGATGTCATCCCACCCCAATCCCCAAGTCCACAACGACTGCAATAAAATCTTGGCCGAAACAATGATTGGAGATAGCCAATCCATGAGGTCATAAATTCTAGCAATCTGATGTAACACAAAACGTTTAGTTGGGGTCCCAGGTTGAATAGTGAGGCGATAAGAGAAGGTGTATTCTACTTGGTTCCACATGTCGTTGGGAAAATTCCAGTAGTTTAGGGTTTTCGTGATGGAGGACTGGCACATCGTCCAACACCTTAGGCTCGTTACTTGACCCCTTTCTGAGTTCGAAACCCCCTAGGCTAAGGAGTTCATTGAGCTGATCTCTTAAAGCACATACTTCTTCCACAGAGTTTGCCCCAGATACAATGTCATCAACAAATGTGGTACAGCAGTACATTTCGAGCAAGGGGATATTGAATTCCCTCATCCATAGCTAGTTGGTGTAAGGTATGGATAGCCAGGAACGGAGATAATGACAATCCATATGTCACAGTATGGAGTTCAAATTTCTGAAGGGGACCGGAGGGGTCTTGTCTCCAGAGAATCAGTTGGTATGGTCGGTCATCTTCATGTATCAATATTTGTCTGTACATTTGTTTGACGTCACATGTAAAAACAACACTATATAATCTTAAGCATATGAAAACATCAATTATATAATTTTGTAGTTTGGGTCCAGGAAGAAGTATGTCATTTAACGACACTTCATTGAAGGTCTTGGCACTTCCGTCGAACACTACCCTGAGATTGGTAGTTGAACTAGACATCTTGTATACTCCATGATGAGGAATAAAACATTAAGAAGTGTTGTTGATATGTTGGGCAGATGATTCATGAAGCTGCATGTGACCTGAGCCTTCGTAATCTCTCATGAACTCTTGGTACATCGATCTAGCTTCAGGTTGAGACATGAGTCTTCACTCTAATGCTAAAAATCGATGTACAGCACTTGAGTGTGAATCTCCAAGGGGCTAGGCTTCAAGTTTGAATGAAAGATTAACTTTATATCGGCCTGCTGTGAGTGGTGCTGAAATGTGTTTCACAAAAATTCTGCCTTGTGTTGTTTCACAACAATGTGAGGGGGTTCCTCAATCTCCCAAAAAATGTTTCAAAATTGAGTTGGTGGGGTCTTCCATTCCCACAAACAAGGAAACTAAATCCTGACCAGACTCAGGGTAAGCTTCAGGGTACTCTCCCAGCAAAACCCATCCCAGTTTGGACTCCAAAACAACAGGCATATTGTTACCCATCTCCAGCTGCCCACCCAAGCACACACGAGTGTAGATGTCAGCTCCCAACAACATGTCGATTGGACCTGGTTTATCAAAGTGAAGGGCAGCCAATAGGAGTGAACCTAGTTTGGTGCAGACACAGGTATCAACTACAGATCGTGGCAAGTTACTGGTAATCTTTGGTATAACGAGCAGAGAATGAGCAAAGGTGCACTGCAGGTCACTGGAAGATTAAATATTGCAATTAACAGCTCCTTTCAGACGGACAGCATCGTGGAAAGTCCGAACGCCTTTTTACTGACCCTCTGAAGAGGTAAACCAAGTACTCTCGCAGAAGCCTCAGTGATAAACGATGCCTGGGCTGCACTATCTAGGAGGCATCTCATTACATGGGCTTGATTGTTGGTATCATAAGCTGTAACCAGAGCTGTAGATAAAATAACAGATGTATAATATCGAGCAGAGACTTCTACAAATGTGTCAGTTTGTGGATTCGACTGTACATCCTGATCTGACTTATGAAGTCTGAGGGGTGCTGTTGGTTCGCCATTTGTACGTAGAAGAGTGTGGTGTTTCTGTTTACACTGAAAACAAGCATGAGTGGAAGAGCATGATATAACTGTGTGGGATGATCCAAGACAGTTGAGACAGAGTTTGTGTGATCTAACAATAACCTTCCTTTCTGCAGGAGACGCCCTTACAAATTCACAACACTTGTACACTGAATGACCAGTCTCCTGGCAAAAAGGACAAGGCATGAAAGACAGGGCTCAGAATTTGAGACAAAAACTGATTTGGATGGATGGGTGGCAAAGTAGGTTTTGAGAGAATTGGTACGCTGTGTTACGTGGCTGCCATTACCCTTAGTTCCAACATCATTGGCACAGTCCATACGTGATACCCTGGCCAGAAGAAACTAAATCAGTTCTGACACTGCTGGTTACTTGTCTGAACTTTCAGAGCGAGAATTTTCAAATTTTGTGCAGAGCATCACATCTAGTTTTCTCATAAGGATGACCACCAATGCCAAGTTGTCTTCACTTAAATCACAGTCCAATCCTTTCAGTGCGTGAGAATTTTCAAGGAAAGTTGACAAACTGCCTGATATGTTTGTGGTATTAAGGAATGTCATAAATACCACGGCGACACTAGCCTCATATTCCACAAGCCAATGAATCAATTAGGGAAAAATGAAGAACAAGGTGCTCAAGAATTAGGCCTAAGACATAGCCTTCTAGTACAGCAGTGGTGAAATTAGGTTAGGTCAACCATGTGCGTGATCTCACTGATAAATTCACTGAAGCCAGCAACTGGTCAGGGCATCAATACTCATCATATCATGATGAGCACTTAGATGAAGAGAAGAAATAGCCAAACTACTCACTAACATGTGCAATAACCAAATATGTTTAACTGCTTCCTTTTGACATTACCAAATTATAACTACTGCACATTCATCTAGGCCTACCTATAGCAAAAAATTCAATTTAGATACAGTTTTTGTGCTGTAGAAAATTATAATGAAATCCATGTGTCGTAAATATGTGTGGGTGGGCGCCAGAATAAAAAAATGATAATTGATAATACTGCGTGAAGAAAATACAAGGAAATCAACATTTAACATTACGATAGAACAGCTGCATTTCTAGACAAAAAGGAAAACAGGCAATCATTTACGTAGTTTAATAAAAGTAAAACAAAATTTACAATACTGTACTGTAGGCATGGTGGAGGTTTATAGATGGCAAAAGAAAATAAAATAAGCACTAAATTTCTCTACTCCTACATCCTTCCTTACAATACTTTCTTACAGGAAAAGGGAAACTAAAACATTTAATGTTCTTTTTGAGCAATCTTTAACTTAGAAGCAGTTTTTTCTTTTACTTATGTCGAAACATTATATAGGCAGCTTTTGTCAGTAGTATGAGACTCTTGAGCTTCTAGGTGATTAAAAAAAAAAAACAGACTGAAGAACAAAGTTAAAAAACTCGCCAAGATACCTAAAAAGCAGAAGCAAGGAAAAGTTCATCTTACTTTGCATTTTTGGTTGTAGATACCATTTCCAACCTAGAAAGTAATAGGTTTTAAAAAAACATATTCCTTTGTTCCAGCTTTCTAAAATGGTAACTCATCTCCTGTTGCATATAATTATATATAATTATATAACCATTTTAACAGAGCTCATCAGAGTAACTTGCATTCTTGAATTTCAAACCAAGAATCTACAAAGTTTTACTGATTCCAAACTTTCTTTGCTATACTAGCCATTTTTCCTTGACAACCAAATAATAAACTTCAAAACCAAAGAGAAATGTTTTACCAAGACTATAAATGGAAGGATGACCTAACATTATTATTACAAATAGAAAATAAAAGTGAATTTTACTAAAATTTTAAGCATTAATACATATATACATAATTCTTTAAATAATTTTAAATTATCTAAAATTAAATAAAAATTTACATTACATTAAAATTTATGGATGTATTCATTTCCAAAACTAATTAAATGATAACCTGTAATATCTTTATATTACAGATTGCCCCACCAGAGAGTGATTAATTAACTATTAAGTGAATTAAGAGCGAGCATTGACACAATACAATCAAAATATTTACCTTTGCACAAGTAACAATTGAATGACCAATAATAAATACAACATGACACAAAACTTACAGTTTGATCAGCATAACAACTCTTTCCAATACAAGTTCATTCTGAAAAGAAACATTTATCCTCACACAAACAATATTCACTTTACAAAAAAAAAATTAATTTACATTCATTTTAAAAATTCTTAGTTTGCTGAAAAAAATATATATGTAGTCTGTGAATTCTTGACTGACAAGTTTACAGCATTGATACCATCAGTCACAAAATAGTCAGAAACATCCAGCAGGTAGGTGATAATCGAAGTTGGTAGCAAGTACAACTATCATATCATTATTCATCCATCATCTGTTGAGTTGCACTGCTGTTTAATTCAAATTGAAGTATCTCACATGTGTAGTAAGCTGTTCTGCTTCTAACAATTAATTTTAGTTACTTTTTATAGTAACACACACGACACTTAAGTATTTAGTACACAAACACTTTTTATATGTTTATTTAGAAGTTTGTGTGCCTTTGTGTTGATTTTAAAATTAAATTTTAGGTATTATGTTAACTGTCGTACCTTTTCCATACATCACTGTTTATGTACACTAATTTCATTGAAAATATTTCAAGTGTTCTGTTCATACTCGACACATAACATTGAGTTTTTTTATTTACGTGCTTATTTTGAGTTTTAGTCAACACAGTGTTTGCCGATAAAGTCTTTGAGATGGCAATGATACTGTCGACCTAACAAAATCTACAATTATTTTTATGGTGATAGGGAAAATGGAAGGATTGTAGGACACTAAATAATGTTAATGAGTAGTGATTATATTCCTAATTCCTTTTTTTCAATTATAATCTAAATATTTAAATTTGATGGTGGACTGTGGACAACCTATACCACAACATTAATTGAGTAAGGGAGAGCACTTGGGTGGCTCTCATTTTCCTACATCACCCAGAATAAATAAAAAAACAACACTAATGAAAATTGTAAGTTTTAATCAAGACATGAAACATGCAATAAAAACACAAGATCAATGGTAACAACACAAACGTAACACTGCATAACACAATGAACAACAAACCAATTCAAAATATTAAATAACACTAAAATCAAATGCTAAAAAACAAACAAGCAGATGAAGATTCCTCTAGAAGAAAAGAGGAAATTTGTATTTCGCTTCCCAATATCATTTCAGCTAAGATTAAGTCAGTCAGAAACTGTAAAAAAAAATTAAGTGCACCAAATTTTCTGTATTTTACGTGTAGACTTAGAATCACCTTCAGATTACTGTTAGTGAGTGCAGAACAAAGCTAGTTTGGCAGGTATTACAACAATCACTAGGCTAGCTTAGAAGACTTAGTTTACCCTTTCTTGTATACAAACACAATTAAGATGCAGCACAAAGCCATCCTCTTCAGCAAGTGCAAAATATAATTACAACATAAATTTCAGAAGTCTCGCTAGTGGTATTTGCGGTACTCGATAACACAGTTGAGTGAAATGCTAACCCAAGATGCAGACAAACAGAAGTGTCAGATTCCTACTGAGTGGATGTTAGTCACAAACAATTCACAAGAACACTAGAACAATAAACAAACAAAAAACATAATAACCCTTTAAGATTCAAAGACATAACATGTTACCCTTGAGTAACGATCCACAGTAGTTTCTTTTGTAGCATCAACAGACAAATAGGTGGCTAACAGAAAACTGTAATTCGACTCATAACTGTCTTTCCTCACAATTTCTCACCAGAGATAGCTTGACATTCACTTGCTTGTTTTCATGGACAGGCTTCATCTTGCTTAACGCAGGGTGTTTTGTAAGTTCGGAGCTGAGTGATGTTGTATGCTCCAGCTTCTTTTCCATCCATTGTCTCTAACACGTAACAGTTTTTGTTAACAGCTGCCTTAACTCGGAATGGACCATCGTAAAGCCGTATCAATTTCTTGGTTATATGTTCCCATAAGGAACTGGCGGGATTGGTCCGGCGTAGTACCAAATCTCCTATTTCTAACTTATTCACCTTGGATTCCCTTTGATACTTCTTCTGGGTTTCTGCTGCTGACATTAATCTTGCTTTTACTAAATGAATAAATTCTTCTTGTAGTACTTTCTTCTGCTTTTCCTTCATGTTCAGATTTTCCATTTTCGGTAGATGTCTGAGGTTAACTGACCCAGAACGCTGGTTTAAAATCTGGCATGTGCAGATGCATCTTCTCTTGTAGTTTTCCATGAATTTGGTTTGTTTGGCGGTGGTCGTGAAATTGTGGATGCCATAGGATTCAGAGGGGCATTTCTCTGAAAATATCCTTGTATTGGTGGCATTGTGTAGTGTATCGCAGGCTGTGAATTCAGTGTTTGTGGCACAAATGGTGGAGGTACATTAGGTATGAACATAGGTGGTGGCCGAGATGTAGGTATAAAATGACCTGTCTTTAAAATTTCATGGTGTACAGGATTGGGTCTTCGTGAACCTAAATTATTATCCTTGAAATCCACACCTTTATTATTATCCATCCTTTTCCTACCTTTCTGTTTGTACCAAGGATTGTATCTTGTCCTTCTCTTTCTACTAGTGTCATCACAATTCCTGCTATCTTGATTTTGGTTAATATGCTCATCATATGCGACATCTAATGTATGAACATGAGTTTTAAAGTTTCTATTCTGATGTGTATGTTCATTTTGTACACCTGTGTAGAGAGGTGTACTTCTGACATTTTGTGATCTCTCTATGTCTCTAGCTTGACTGAGCCTGGACAACCAATCTAACTGATCCAGACGTAATAACTGGAATCGAAAATCCGCTAGATCTGTGTAGGTCCAACCTGACCACTTCTCTTGGTATCGTATCGGAAGTTGTGCCAAAATAACTTCAACAAACTCTTCATCTTCCATAAGTGCCGAAAGGTGTCGTGTGCGCTCATAAACACTACTGAAATGTTCCTCAAGTGATTTACCTCACCGAGGGTCAAATTTTTCTAGTGGCAGATTAGCATGCAAGTTTCCCTGAATTTTTGAATTCCAAAATTGTTTAAGGAATTTTGAACGGAAATCTTCAAAACTGTGGGTGGTGTCACGAATAACTTTCCACCAGTACAATGATGTGGATTTTAAATTGAGTGCCAAGCATCGTAGTTTATCAGTGTCAGTGAGACCAAACATGCTCGAATATTCATCTAGCCTTTTTAAATATGTGACCGGATTTTCCTTACTATTGCCAGTGTATGTGGGTACTCCCTCTGACCACTGTTTGGCTGGATGGTGAATCAGAGCAGCTGTAGGGTTTATTACTGACGAGATAGGAACTTGAGAATGAAGAGGTGAGCCATCTTCGAAGCGATCAGTAGTGGTGCGGCCTTGACCTACATTATAAGCTGAGCGCGTCGTATTGTACGTCTCTTTCTCTCGCTCGACTTGCAACTCTGTCAATACACTTTCTAGTTTCCTGTCAGTCTGAGATAATTCTGTTTTTATGTCGGTGATTTTTTTTTTTTTTTTTTTTTTTTTTTTTTTTTTTTTTTTTTTTTTTTTTTTTTTTTTTTTTTTTTTTTTTTTTTTTTTTTTTTTTTTTTTTTTTTTTTTTTTTTTTTTTTTTTTTTTTTTTTTTTTTTTTTTTTTTTTTTTTTTTTTTTTTTTTTTTTTTTCAAACTCTCGCACGCATTATGTTGTGCCTTTTCCGTTTGCCTGAGACGATTTTCAAGGTGATTTTATAGAGAATTCAATTGAGTATCTAAGATTGCAGGTAAATCACTAGTGTTCAAGATTCCACCTTGTGAGACCCTACTGTCAATCTCAACGACTTTAGTTTCTATTTCAGATAAGTGTAGTGTGAAATTTTCGTGAGTAGTATTTACATCTTCTCGTAATTGAACTAAAGACGTGGTGTTTATGTTTTGAAACTCTGCAATTTGGCTTTCGAATTTGTTTTCAAGTGACACTTGTTTTTCTGTTAATCGCCTTTCTGTTTCCTGTTGGGAATTTTTAAGTGATTCAATCTGATTATTTTGTTCTGTAAATTTGTTGTCCATTTCGGCAGACAAATCACATATACTAGCATTAATCTCGCTAACTCGTGTGTCTTGTGTTTCTCGGAATGCATTCATCTGAGATGTTAAGGTTTCTCGAAATTCCAGCAATTGAGAATTTTAGTGATTCGCGAAATTCAGTTCTTAATTCTTGAAACTGTGTACTTTGTGATTCGCGAAATTCAGTTCGTAACACATTTAACTGAGCTACAATTTGTGATAAAAGATCAGTGTTTTCGTTTACGCTGCTTGCATTTCCATTGTTAGCAGACATATCATGACCTTGCACGACCTTACGGGTCATTGTGTCACCAGCCCCACCGTCATGTGAAATGCTGAATTGGTGTGATGGTAAAATTTGTAAGTCTGAACTGTTAGCCTCGTTATCTTGATCAAACATGTTTATTTCATTAACAGTTTCGTTCATACTTTCTTCCTCTGTGTTTTCTATATGCATAGAGCTGCGTAGGAAGTAAGCCTCCCGCTCGTTAGACATTGTGTAATAAAATACGTGTCTGGTTGTATTTTCAGGCCCCGCGTTGGGCAGGCATTCTTTAACTGCTTCCTTTTGACATTACCAAATTATAACTACTGCACATTCATCTAGGCTTACCTATAGCATAAAATTAAATTTAGATACAATTTTTGTGCTGTAGAAAATGATAATGAAATCCATGTGTCGTTAATATGTGTGGGTGGGCGCCAGAATAAAAAAATGATAATTGATAATATTGTGTGAAGAAAATACAAGGAAATCAACATTTAACATTACGATAGAATAGCTGCATTTCTAGACAAAATGGAAAACAGGCAATCATTTACGTAGTTTAATAAAAGTAAAACAAAATTTACAATACTGTACTGTAGGCATGGTGGAGGTTTATAGATGGCAAAAGAAAATAAAATAAGCACTAAATTTCTCTATTCCTACATCCTTCCTTACAATACTTTCTTACAGGAAAAGGGAAACTAAAACATTTAATGTTCTTTTTGAGCAATCTTTAACTTAGAAGCAGTTTTTTCTTTTACTTATGTCGAAACATTATATAGGCAGCTTTTGTCAGTAGTATGAGACTCTTGAGCTTCTAGGTGATTAAAAAAAAAACAGACTGAAGAACAAAGTTAAAAAAACTCGCCAAGATACCTAAAAAGCAGAAGCAAGGAAAAGTTCATCTTACTTTGCATTTTTGGTTGTAGATACCATTTCCAACCTAGAAAGTAATATGTTTAAAAAAACATATTCCTTTGTTCCAGCTTTCTAAAATGGTAACTCATCTCCTGTTGCATATAATTATGAGTTCAACAACCATTTTAACAGAGCTCATCAGAGTAACTTGCATTCTTGAATTTCAGACCAAGAATCTACAAAGTTTTACTGATTCCAAACTTTCTTTGCTATACTAGCCATTTTTCCTTGACAACCAAATAACAAACTTCAAAACCAAAGAGAAATGTTTTACCAATACTACAAATGGAAGGATGACCTAACATTATCATTACAAATAGAAAATAAAAGTGAATTTTACTAAATTTTTAAGCATTAATATATTAATATATATATACACATAATTCTTTAAATAATTTTAAATTATCTAAAATTGAATAAAAATATACATTACATTAAAATTTATGGATGTATTCATTGCCAAAACTAATTAAATGATAACCTGTAATATCTTTATATTACATATGACACAATAGAACACCCTCAAAACATAGCAAACAACAATAATTTAACACACAATCTTGAATACATATTAATATTAATGTTGATTTCACCTTGACAAAATATATAATAACATTGAAAATACATATTTATGTTGCGGATGCTTGAGCTGTGAGTGGATTACAAAACGGCGGCCGCATGGGCATCAACAACACTTTCAAGCAGAACATGTGGCACGAGTGCAATGTGCACAAAATTGTTAGCCAATGTTGACCGGAAAACCATCCAGCTCCGGAGCACCAAAATGTTGAGAAAGAAAGCGAATAATATTTCATTTTCCGATTAACGAACACGAGCAACACACAGTACGACTTACACGGTCGCAATCTTGAATTCCACTGGTTGTCACACGTGCAATATTTCATTACGAGGGAAACCACAATGGACCAACCTATTGTAATTTTCACAAAGTGTACATACCTCTTAAGAGGCGCATGGACGGCGTTGCAGCGTGTCACGCGCATACATTTTTACGCGAAACCACTTAACTTATTCATATTATGTTTACCTACGAAAATAACACACACTTGAAACCATGCTTCTATTTTTTCAAAAATTCAGCACGCTTGCTAGAAACATGATATTCGGGCTTCTCAAAATGGCTAAAAACGGGTTTTTTAGACTGTGGTAACACCGAAAATATTACCTGTATTCGTCAAGTGCAATACGAGAAGCATGCGTTGGTCTTTACTTCAAACTATTAAAAAATAAAATATTGGGGCCATCGCTTAAAGTCCCATAGTAATAAGACTACAACGGAAACCTTGCACGCCTGTTTGACGCGCTGCGAATAGATGCGATATGCTTCTCGTCAAGCGTGGGACACTGGCTCTTATCGCTACGCTGTTACCACGCGGCAAAGGTGGAAATTTGACACCGCGAAGGACTCCTCTTAAAGGGTGCAACTTAGGGGCTAGGTATATCAGACATTGTTTCTTTCTTTTGGTGTATGACCTGTTCCTGCAATATGGCACATATTTCATTACGAGAGAAACCACAATGGACCCTCCTATTGTAATTTTCACAAAGTGTACATATCTCTTAAAGGGTGCAACTTAGGGGCTAGGTTTATTAGCCATTGTTTCTTTCTTTTTGTGTTTGGCCTGTTCCTGCAATATGGCACATATTTCATTACGAGGGAAACCACAATGGACCCTCCTATTGTAATTTTCACAAAGTGTACACACCTCTTAAAGGGTACAACTGAGGGGCTAGGTTTATTAGACATTGTTTCTTTCTTTTTGTGTGTATGACCTGTTCCTGCAATATGACACGTATTTCATTACGAGAGAAACCACAATGGACCCTCCTATTGTAATTTTCACAAAGTGTACATATCTCTTAAAGGGTACAACTTAGGGGCTAGGTTTATTAGCCATTGTTTCTTTCTTTTTGTGTTTGGCCTGTTCCTGCAATATGGCACGTATTTCATTACGAGGGAAACCACAATGGACCCTCCTATTGTACTTTTCACAAAGTGTACATACTTCTTTAAGGGTGCAACTTAAGGGCTAGGTTTATTAGACATTGTTTCTTTCTTTTGGTGTGTATGGCCTGTTCCGGCAATATGGCACACTTTTTTTCGAACCATCCTATATATATATATATATATATATATATATATATATATATATATATATATATATATATATATATATATATATATATATATATATATATATATATATATATATATATATATATATATATATATGTGTGTGTGTGTGTGTGTGTGTGTGTGTGTGTGTGTGTGTGCTAGTTACCATAGTTTCTTAACAATAATTGTGGCAAGGGCACAAGGGCCCCAATTAATTCTTATTCTGTTATGTGCATATTTATAAATATTTATGCTTTTTTCTGATTTCCTTACACAACTTGCAAAATTCTAATGCATGCAATTATACACTGACAAATATTTAATGCTCCCCATAGTACATAGTAGAAGTTAATGCAATTCAACTATAAAGTGGTGTGCATTTGTGCCGTGTGAGAAATACAATTTTAAAAACCTTTCGTATTAAAGGAACAGTAATTTATCATATTCATAAAATTGATTTGCAACACTTAGGAAACTAATTATTTCCTCACTGTAGATGTGCAGTTAAACATTACATGAACAGTAATTTATAATATTGTAACATTTAGGTACCACACTTGGCAGAGGAGTGAGAATCGGTCGGAGACCAAACAGCTGGTAATTTCATGTTCATGGGTATATCTTTAGGACGTGGTGAGCTCCGCTCGATACACCACCCGCTACGGTGGGGATATAGCAATTGATTAAAACCCAATTCTTATCCTAACCATAAGGCCGTCCAAGGATAAGAATGACATACCCGTGTTTCGATCTTCTTGGATGTCTTCAGGTAAGGGCAGGTTGCAGATTTCAGCAACCACCTTACGACACGGTTTACAGATTTTCGTAAACTTAGAGGTTGGCGTGAAAGGTACAAGAAACTTGACACCTTCGATCACATACCGCCAAGAAACACAGTTTAACAGAGGAACAATTTGTTATAGAAGTTCATTTGAATAGGCTGACAATATTTTAATTTCTCACCCATTCTTTGAAGAAGTTCTGACCATATCCGCTAGATGGCACTGCATGACTTCTGCGATTGTGGTTTCGGTATGCATAAAACCAATGTCATCAGCACAGAATAAGAAGTAACAGAAGCGACACGGCGTGATTATTATCGTACTCGATTTATCTTTGGACTATCAAGTGCGCACTTAGGCGTCATTGAAATTATATTCGCAACAGTACAAAGTATGTAACGAGAAACATTCACGTCTCGGCGCACAGCTTTGAAACCACTTCAGTCGTATGTCTTCCAATTTCGGGACAGTAAAAATAGTTTCGAGGCTGAATTTAAGCTCGTCTTTGTACAGTCATGGACACAAAAAATGGGCCAACTCGTGAAGGTGGAAATTTGTCTAAGTCCCGCTTCGGGTATGTTCGGCAGGCAGCCTTCGCGCAAGCGACTGATGAGCGCGTGGCGTCACACAACAGCAAGCGAAGGCTTTGGGGAAAAATGACACAAATCGCAACATGATATTGCGGTTAACAAACACTTAGCCACC
>PNEQ01040517.1:0-20392 GCA_003012365.1 Medauroidea extradentata | reverse complement strand
AAAAAAAAAAAAAAAAAAAAAAAAAAAAAAAAAAAAAAAAAAAAAAAAAAAAAAAAAACTTCATTTTTGCAAACGTGGTACTTTGGGTCATGCAATCTAAAAAAACATTTCAGTATAATTCTACAAAAAATTCAGCTACAAATTATAACATATAAGTGTCAAAACTGTGCAGCGAAATTTTGATATGAGTATTAGGTAGCAATAAAAAAATATTTTCGAAATCACTGCAAAACTCCGTAACAAGGCCGTAACAGTAGCTTCTGTTTATAGAAAACTTTCATAAACTTAATTCATTAAAACGTTCCAATCAACAATATTTTTAAAAATGTATTTACCTGAATGTGGATGGCTCTTCACTTCCAAGCAGTCAACCAACACAAGAAAGGTTTATAGTGTGTGTTTCGGCCGGAACAGACTTTCGGTGATTGGATAACAACCGAAAGCCGTTTACAGATACGGCCGTAAATAATTTGTTGCATCCGAATCCATAAACACTGTGCAAAAATAATGTTTGCTTCAGCCAAAAAGCTTACATAGTTGTTTTATTTACTAAACATACACGCACATTATTGTGCATTGCCATTTTAGACGAAGAACCCTGACATATTTTTACAGTGGTTTACATGCAACCGTGTTTTTCACATTGTTATTCTGACTATCGGCAGCGAAAAGAGTTCACACGCTTCAATATCAAAACTGGAATTTCGTTATTTCGATACCGATATTGTCTCTCACGCCTATAATATTAGGTGTATGCCTCGCATACCGTTTAAAACGCTGAAGAATATTTGGATTATTTAATGGTATTTGCCGATCGTTTGTAACCTTTTGTTACATAAATAACCATTAGATACGACTACTGAATTTTGGTACCATATCAGTCTATTCATTTAGTTAGTCACACTATCGTAAGTATTCTTTACGAGTTCAATATAACATGGCAGAATTGAATAGCAATATAATTTACAGTCGGAATAATTAGTTTACCAACACTTGGTCTGCATTTAGTTTCAGATTTAGCATTTAAACTGTGGTCTGAAAGACATTTCTTTCAACAAATAAATGTAACTGTGCATGTTACAGATAGGCAAAGTACAAGTGTTAGCACTACCAATTCGGTTGACTGCGAAAAAGACCATGCCACTCAACGTGCTGTCTATCGAGATCCCTGATAGGGTGAAAATAAGCAGTATGTGTTTCCGATTAACGTTACATATTTGTCGAAACCGTTGAGCAATAACATGCTTTTTGCTTCAGAATAACGCTTACGTAAATATATTTACATGTAGTTTCAAGATAGCCATGTTACAAAATTTACAAACTTACTTTAAAATCCAATTAAATATCGCAGTACTTTGAGCTCATTCAGATTAGAATTTAACAGTCCTATCGATACATATTGTAGTACTACCTGTTTGTGCTTGAGCATGTAAATATTGGTGCATTTATTTTATTAAAGAGTACATGTAACATTATGTGACATCTTACAAGTATTGCATACGGATATTGCCGCGGACGTAATGCTAGTATTCGGTACAACTCGACATTTAGATAAGACTCAAAAGTCTACGCAAGCAAACAAGCGCTGTTAGACCAGTTTTACTCAAGAGTATTCACTTCTAACGACAAAGTTTTTTTTTTGCGACATAATTACAAATAAACACGCAATAACTCCACGATGTTAACTATTCATATTATGTATAAAATTAATATTTTCCATTTTATAGCAAAAGTCGACATTAAAATGTATTTATTTATTTTCAAAATCACCAGCTGTACTTTTAAAGCCTTGCTGGACGATACCTAACAAAATTCTCCTTATATTTTTATTGTTTCCATGATAATGGGTTTGTGATATAAAAGCGTTCCAAAGCAAATTTAGAAGGAACATATTTTACAGTGTGAGAAGTTAACAAAGTAACTGAACATACAACTGTCTGTAGCAAATATCAGCTGTCTTTTTATGCAAATCTAGGTCATTTCTCGCCTTTCAACCGTAGGGCTTCATTTCAAGTCACCCTTCAGGTGCAAGCAGATACATACAGGTTCCCAAGTAGGCAGGATATGCAGTCTTCGGTGCCCTCCTCATTCGATATTTAGTTATTTTACCACAAATGAGAGAGATTATGAGAACCATATAGAAATACCCTATGTTAGATGTAGCACACTAACAAAACATTTTTAAACATTGATTTTGAGTTAGTTACAAAGTTCGTATTTACAGTATTATTAATCTTGAACAGAAAAACAAATGGAAAAATATAATGGCAATACAGAGTGAGTCATAATTTATGTAACAAACTATGATGACGCCATAGATAAATTTTAGTAAACTGTAAAATGGTGTCACTTCATTCAACATGTGGGCTAATTTTGACTACTGTTATTTACGTGTGTGTGAACTGTGAGTGA
The DNA here is from genome assembly GCA_003012365.1 of Medauroidea extradentata. NCBI lineage: Eukaryota > Metazoa > Arthropoda > Insecta > Phasmatodea > Phasmatidae > Medauroidea > Medauroidea extradentata. Next base: position 17,980 of record PNEQ01040517.1, on the reverse strand, counting down.
CAATCAATGGAAGTTCCACGTGAGCAATTACAATTTGGAATGTTTTATTGGATACGTTTTTTTACTAAGGGCTGCCATACGCGTGAAGAATTATTTCTAAATAACCAGAATCACCCTATTTCATTGTGTGTGTGTGTATATATATATATATATATATATATATATATATATATATATATATGTATATATATACATGTATTTATATATATACATATGTATATGTATGTATATGATGAGTGTGTACATCATTAAATCATCTTATTTTTCAAGCAGTTATAAATGGACAGCGGACTGGAAAGATCTTATTTCTTGGTGCCAGAAATAAATTTTGCTCCATCTGTGAATGCACATAAGCTGAAATAAAGAATCACATCCGCATTTTTGCTACAAAAACTGGGGTAGAGATCAGCCGTCAACCGCAATGGAGGACATAATTTTAGAATGTTTTCGTAACAGCGAATTCATGCATTATGTCAGATACGAGTACTTCGTAGGAGATGGGAACTATAGCGTCCACGCACGAATTTTGCAAGTTTTCCGTACGGGTGTTTTGTCCAGAAACAATAATGTGCCAACCAGTGCGTTAGAAATTACACCAGTCATTTGCACACGTTGTCAGCCGACAAAAAATTCCCTTCCGATGCACGAAAACTTTTGAAACAGGCCATACCCCGTTTAACAGCGACAGCACGTGGTGCGTTTCGGCATCGCAGCAGAGCAAAAGACATCACTGACGATCTCATCAAAGATTTGCGAAATGGTCCTAAACATGTTTTTGGTGTACATTCTGACTGTCGTAGTTATATCTGTGACGGAGACAAGGCCGAGGCAAACATTCTGCCAGATAAGTGCAGATCTGGTTTGTATGAAGAAGTAGGTAGTCGTACTGAAAAATTGGTCACTACAGCCCCGCGGTTAGTAGAAAACCGAACAAGCAATGCTGCGGCAGAATGCTACATGAACGTATTAACAAAATTCAATGCCGGCAGAAGAGTAAATTATTGTCAGCGAGGCTTTTTTCAGAGGCTATGTCATAATGCGGCCCTAAGATTTTAAAAGGATATGTATGGAAAGGAAGCCCTTTCCGAAAAATGGACGGAAGAAGCCCTGGAATGACACATTATGAAGTTGTACGTAACAGAATTAAGCGTCGCAACTCATCCCGCCATAAACTTGAATACCTAGATGACTCTCCTGCTATTGAACGTAAATTACGAAAGACAGCTGCAGTTCTGAAGCTGACGGCGATTATGGGACACGTGCCTTGGAGTCTTGAGAATGTCGAGGAAAATGAAATGGCGGCTATTGTCACAGAAATGTGAACAATTTGTAACCTCACTTCATGTAACGGAGGAAGAAAGAGATATTATTGTCAACCAGACACGTCAACAAGCAGAATGTGAAACGTGGCATGAGCTTAGACGATCGCGCTTGTCTGAGAGGAACTTTGGTGTAGTATGTCGTCGAAGGGACACCACGCGGTGCTGGAATTAAATAATAAAAAAATATATATACATAAATTAAAACGAGAATCACTAGCATTTCTTTGTTTTTGTTTCGCTTCTTTTTTTATTTTATCTAATATAATTTTAATCAATTAATTTAAATCCATTTTCTTATCTTAATTTCTTTTTCCAACCAATAATTAAAATAACAACCTTATATTTCTTCGAATTTAAAATATATATCTTTCCTTTCCGCGATAAATTTTAACAGAAGTACTGACAATAATTAAATTTATTCCTTCTTGTAAACTTTCTAATTATGTGCAATCTTTTAAATTTGCATCCCCAGTTATATTTCACAAGTTTATATTTTCTATTGTTTCTTTATCTTTTTTTTTAAGGAAAGTATATTTATTTTTGAATTTTTAAAATGTTTTTAAGTAAAGTATTTTTGGGTAAGAGTTTCCTTTGGGACTTTAAAAAGAATAATTACATAATTATTTTATATTTTAACATCACCTGGAAAGCATTGTTAAAATTCAGTATTTTAAATTTTGATTTTAACTTAATTTTATTTTCGCTACCTCACTCTATTATTTTATTTTATTTTTTTATTAAGTTCTTGGCTGCATAGAAATGCATGTTCAGGAAACTGCACTCTCTATGTGCACCCAGATTTCCATTGTTGGTAAAATTTCTAATTCTTGTTTTCATGGCATACAAATATAAATAATTAAATCATTCTTTTTTTAGATTACCTTTATTTTTCTTAATTTCTTTAAATTAATTTTTTTGGGACCTATAACAATATAAACAGATTTTATTCCATTTTGTTATCCAAAAACTCCAACATATGTAAATTTACTTAATCATTTACAACAAAAGCATGTATTTTATATACTAAATTTGTAGCAAAATCTATCCATTATTGTTTAAAATATTTTTTTTATTTCTTCTGTCTATTTTATTTTTCGCTCTTTCTCTAAAATGTTTTTGTATTCTTCTTTTAATACTAGAGTATTGTCTAAATATTCCAGTTTTCTTTGTCGTATTTTAAATTTTCTTACTCTTGTTCTCTTATTCAGTAAATAGTAAATATATTGTATTAATTATTTTTATTTATTTTATTGTGTTAGGGGAGAGTATGTTAGTAACATTTATTATTTTTTCTAGATACAAATGGAATAACGTTATTTGTTTTTATTATCCGCAATTCTTCTATATTTATAATGTTTGGTATTGTAGAAAATGAGCTGTGGGATTTAGATAAAATTGTTTCTTCAGATTTTATAAAACAAGTTTGGTTTACAGAAACTTTATTCTCAGGTTCTTCTAAGATTTCTATTTAGTTAATATACAAATAATTAAAACTAAATACAGATAAAACAAATTTTAATAATTTTTCTTTCTTTTCTTTATCATATGTTTATTTTATTTGTATTCCTGTTAATTTTTTAGTATTTTTATTTCCTCAATAAACATATTGTGGTAATTTTTATAAACAAGAAAGCAATTATTTTGTAAAGAATTTGTTAATTTTCCCCACATTTTTTGCTAATGCAGCACTATAAATAGGAGCTTTATCAAAATACTATTATTTGTTATTAATTTTAACAATCTGTTACTGGATTAAAATCTTGTTCTTCTGCGAAATTTTCATTAGCATAGTTACAAATTGTTGCTTCTAATCTTGTGATTCCATTATTTTAGCAAAAAAAAAAAACCAAATGCTTATTTTAATCTTATAACAGGACAATTTATAAAGAACTATAATATGGTTCACAAGTGGTTAATTTACTTCGTGAGGGGGGGGGGGCCTTGTTATTTGTCGAAAAAAAATTATTGTAAATTTTTACTCTAGAATTAGAAATGACCCATGTTAAACAATCTTTTCCGACAGAATTATAATTTTTTCCTATTACGTTATAGTTTTTTATATTTTTCTCATTGTATGTTAAAGTTAAAATTATTTGTTAGATACTTAAATCATTTCTTCTTTTTAAAATTACCTGCAAAATCTTGTGTCATACATAATTCTAACAAATACTAATGGTAATTTGCTAATTCTTTTAAAATTCTGGTAATTCTTTTAATAATTTATCTAATTTAACATCTGCCCATTCTATTTTATAAGGAATAGCAACCGGATTTTTATATTTTTGCTTTATAATATGTATTTCTTTATTAATAATTTAATTCCGTAATTTGTTTTTACATCAGAATTTAATAAATGAGGAATTTTTGCTTCAACGCTGTGACTTACTAACTCAAATTTAGAAAATATAGATCTTAAAATACTACTAAAGCCACAGCAGGTTTCTTTTTCTACAAGAAATTTACTATTTTTAATTTCTCCGTCACAATCTATAAAATCGGTTATATTAACAATCATAATACTATCGCAAAAAAGTTCTGTAATTGGTTTAAATTCTTCTCAATTTTCTTCTTCATTTGTGTAAATAATATTTCCAATATTTGCAACAAGAATATTATTATTTAAATGTTCTGTAAGAAAACCTAATCCAAATCTTTCATTTGTTGGTTTAATATTATTTCCAAGAAGTTCTGTTATTAAAAACGTTTTGTTAGTAGCACACACTTTATTTTAAACTTCCATTTATTACAAAATAATTCATTAAATTATAAAAAGTAGTTGAGACTGAAAAAGAAAATTATTATAAAACATAAAAACATATGTATGTAAAACAGTATAAACCAAAATTATAACAAATTTATAAAACAGCCTTGCTTAAAATTTATAATATTTTTAACTCAAAATTTATATTTTAATCCGAAACTTATAATATTGCTAAGCCAACACAAATACATAAATTAAAAAATTTAATTTTTTAAAGGTAGTTGAAACTGTGTATTTCAAAGTAAAGTGAAGTAATAATGGTACCTATATGATTGTAAAACACCACGATCTTTATGTGAAATATTTATTCCAAAAGTATGGATGAAAGAAACATTTACAAATACGATTACATATTCCATTAGTTGAATTAACAGAAAATATTACTAGAAAGTGTTCTAGATACGAGATTGTTAAGTCATATTCTGAGATTTCCAAAAGTACAATTATGGAATATGTCATTAGTTATACTTGCTGTAATCGTAAAAAAAATTGATAATCCTGAAATGTCAGAAAAAATACCATGTTCTTTACATGAAAAATATGTTGCAAAAAGAAGTACAAAAAACAATTAAAATCATTACATGAAGATATAAAAGTTAAATGATGTTGTTAATACCTCATATATATTTTTTAAGAAAATTAAAAAAAAATAGAAAATATTTTTTAATATTTTTAAATTCTAATGGTTTTCACATTTTCTGTTTGAATATAAAATATATCAATTTTTTTCTGTTTTAAATATATTAAAAAAACACAAAAAATTTGTTTTAATTTTTTTGGGTCTCAAAAAGGGTGCTTGTGCTATAACCGACCAATTACACCTACTCTTGTTTTTCGGAGGGTAGACGGCAGCCTTAATTAAAGAAATTTACGTCTCATTTAATTAAAACACTCAATCCTTCAGTTTTATTTAGGGACAAATGTAAAGACGTCTAAGAGGGAGCAATAAGACAAATTTATACATTTGGTTCCTGAAACAACTTCTTCGTAGCATATTTTATATTAGGGAAGGTGGAAACCCAACAACATAACCTTAATTAAATCATATATTAAACAGGTAATATAACAAAAAATAATAGTTATTCCCGTTCAAGTGTTACGTTATATTAAAATAATCAACGAATATAATTTTTAAGACTCAAAACACACTAGACATTCGGCTGCGTTGTGACAAACCAATACAATCTTCCTGTTTGCCTTCAGTCATCGTTGGTTGCATTATTATGTTGATATTATAGAAATAGTAATTTTAAGTAAAAATAACATATCACAGTTTATACGTACATAAATACTATCATCGTGTGCAAACACGATCTTCATTGCCAAAGATGTAATGTTTGTTAGGCAACGGCCGCGTACTAAGTGTCCATGAGCGAGGCTCGGCTAGTTAAATGCTTACTCGCGTCGGTATTCAAATAAGCCGTTATTGACGACGTAACATACTCAAATACATACAGTAGTTTTTCATAATTTGAACTCTGCAAGAGTAATATAGTTGACCTAATATGTATTCTGTTTATGGTTCTAATTTAAATTGATATTGAAAGTTATGCTTTTAATACGTAAATATATAAAATAGAAAAGTAATTATTAGTTGTAATATTGCTACAACATTTTGGTGGAACCTGGCCCAGTCACAATTGAAGCGCCTAATTATCCCTGTACCAAGAAAGGCCCTACGTGTCTCGGGGACAGGTGTCTGCCGGAAGAGGTACACCAAGGTCACAGCCACGGTCACCACCGCGGCAATACTCCGCTCCACAAACGCTCGTTGACTGATACTTCTTATCGCCCGCTGGCTCCTGTATCAGGACTACTCATATCCTGCACTCATACACTGCCTGGCGGCTATGAATCACAACCGTGACATTCAAGCTGCCCCTTAATAGTTTCCTGCCACTGTTTAATATCAACTAAATACATCTTATTTATTAACAATCAGAGTTCATAAATTACACCATATTTAACAGTTACCGTCTGAAGTTACATTAAACAATATTTTTTAAAATGTCAGTCTAGATAAAATGTTCTTCAAAAGTGCTCACTTTATCGCTAACCACCTATACGTATGTAAGGTTTTGAGGACTGATTAGATTAACTACGAGGAGTCTAGAAATATAAGTTATTTTTTATAACAATATTCAGGCAATTAATTAACTGTGGCACATCGTTTAGCCGAAGCGACTGAATGACTGAGAGGGAAGAACGCGAGGACATGTATAATGACAGCGAACTTTCTAGGTATTATAGCTTATCTATAGGTTCGGTCGAACTAGATAGTTCGAGGACTGAAGCAGTTTGTGTTGTTCGTCCTGTGTTGGTTCCACGACTTGTCAACTGAACACAGCAAACTTTCATTCTTATTCTTTTATGTTTTTAAAATTGAAAAAAGTAATAACTTACATATTTTTAAAAATAAAAGAAATGCCCCATCTGTATTTTGTTGCTGTGAAACCTATTTTCATGGTTGAGTTAATATTAAGTTGCCGTGCGTAAGTATGTAATGCCTGTAAAATGTTTTGGCACAGAGTTATTTTGAATAGTAATAAAGTATTTATTAAGGTGGATTCACAACTACACCTCACATGCTTAAGCACAGACCTTTGGGGACTGGATTAACAACATAGAATCTTGACATGTACTTTGAAGTTGTTTTGTTATAACAGAATATTGGCAATCCATGATGGCACAATATAAGTTTTAGTTCAAAACAAACACTATATAACAATTAAGACCAAAAATGTGAAAAGATTTAAAAACCATTAAATAAACATTTCAGCTTTACGTGCGTGTTTTAGGACAACAAATGTACAAATCCCTATCTCGACTAGAACTTTTCAAAAGGTGTACTATAAAGTTTGAACAAACTGTATCCAAAGAACAGTGCACTTTTATGACTTGTTCCGAACGACCTAGGTCTGCCAAACGAACTACATTTCCCATCATCACTATTAGTAAGGGCTGCAGCACGCTGCCTACCTATGCGATAAAGGTTCAGAAATGATGAAGTTATGAGATGAGGGCGACCTTGAAGCGCGCATCAAATGTCACATCGCCACAACGAGCCATGCGTTGAACTGGTGTGCAAGATACCCGCCGATTCATTTTACTTCAGGACTTTGAGCGGTGATCATATAATTTTATTTGTGGAAAGTCTGTGAAAAGTTTCAGTGTACGTTTTTATTTGAGTTTACACATACGCAGTACATACATTTTATAGTACGGCGATCTGTAAATGCAGTTTGTTGGATGGCTTCTAAACTGTGCTTTAATGAGCACTGTGTTTTAGCAATGACATTCCGTCCTAACAGTTTCGTAATAAAACATACTGCACACACAAAACACATTGCAACGCATTTGAAGCGTGTGGTTGGCATAGCCCTCGGTGGCTCTGCCTACTCCAGATACCCGGCGCGAGCAAGGACAGGGGCTGTACATTCCAAATATACTGACTTTTTTTTGTTTTTCATATCCGTTTGTCCACATTGTTATAGAACATTTTAGGTCGTTTTACAAAATACACTGAAAGCTACGAACAAATAATTATTTTAAGCTTTAAAAAATTCAAAATTTAAATTCCTGTAGTTATACATTCATCTATTGTTACAGAAAAGGGTTTCTGTACAAAATTGATATTGGGAAAAAAAGACTCAGTCTAGTGATTATAATATAATATTTAATTTAAATCTCAATCATTGCACCTGGTTCCAAGGTAGGCACTACTGTGCATAAAAGAACGATTTAAGTTTCTAAACCAACAAAATACGTGAGTAAACATATCAATACCGTAATAAAAACATTATCTGAGCACCATCATTTAGTGCAGCAGATAAAGGTACACTAGAGGCCATTGCACAACTGCGCAGACACCACTGACCGAGCTATTTCAAGCTGACAGTGCAGATGTAGATACATAATTTCATTGGGCCACTTGACTTGTGACGTCATATGCCGATGGTGTAGACAGTTGATGCGGAGCTGTCTGAAAAGAGCTGGCCAACTTTCATCTTTGAATGTCGGACAGATAAGGCTGCGCCAACCGCAGCTGGCGTCACACACACCGTGCAGAAAAGAGAAACGAGGTACACGACAGCAACGTAAAACCACGCAAAAACTTTATTTTTCGGCAAGGAACTCTTACTATCTCTTATAACGTCACTCATTTAATTCATTTCCTAGTCTGCCCTTTTTTCCTCAAGTGTCATTTGAGTAAATTTGACCTTTTTTAACTGTTAGGTAACATAATCACAACAAATTCAATTGTAATAAAGTTAAAAATAACAGCCTAGCAAAAATGTTACTGTACAACAATTTCATATCCCAATTTCATTAAAGAAATTAAGTAGTATAACCAGGGTTGCTACAGAATATAACAAACGAATTTACCTGATTTTTCCCGGTATTTCAGACAAGAATGAGTAATTTCCAGTCTTTTTCATGCACTAAACAAATCTTAAATATTCTTTTGTTGCTAAACTAATCAAACAATTTGTGATTTCTGTGACGTCTGACTGTGTTCGCCACATTTAGCTTCAATAACTGGGAGAGCAGCTATTAGTTGTATGGTTTTCAACCATGAACAGTTATGACAGTCTCTTATCCCATATACTGTAATATTGATAGTGTATCACTTATTTATATTTACTGTAACCTTATCTATAGGTGATTCAGAATAAAGAGAGTATCGGTACTCAAAAAAAGCCATGATTAATTTCTATTTTCTGCCAGTTTATATCTTTCGCTGCATGTAAACATAAGCACGTGCTGGAATTTACACAGGCTTGTACAATGTATAGGTCACCATTACCTTTCTCCGATAAATGTTATAATATCTATTCAATGAACGGGCGCTGTATATATGCTACACTTAATTGTAATCTTAGTTATAAATACTTGCGAGTTAACATTGCATAACACTGTTTTCTCTGCATCGACTCTAATTGGTTACGACACACACTGTTGCCGTTACTTATCTCGTAAACGCATGCGTGGTATATTAATTTGTAATTCAAAACCGCCACTACAAACACATACGACACACGCAATTCAAGAATTCAAGTTCCGTTCAGCATACTGCCATGAACGACGACGACGCAACTAACAAAAATAATAAATAACGTATTTTCTTAATGTGTGAAACAAAAAAAAATATATTTATAATTCCATATGCTCAGGCTGGTGATCGTAAAACATACCAATGACTTCACATCATTTAGCAATGATATTAAAAACAGTTACTTCTAATACTTTTGAATGTGTTCATCAGAAACCCATATTTATTACACAACGGACATACACACTAATGACTCAACTCGCTTTCAAGCAAGCAAAGCGGCGTAAGCCTAACTCTGGTGCCCCTGTCGGTGGAATTTTGAACTACGTCTGTGGCGCGAGGGTTAGCGGCAATGTGTCAACGATCGTTTTGAATTCAGCAAGCGGTTTCATCACTTTGTGGTGGCGCTAATCAAGTCAAACTATACAGTCGGTAGGTATGTCAATAAGACCATATAAAATTTTTTAAAGTATATGGTATACAGAGAGGTCGATTGCATCTGAGGTTCTTTCACGAATGCTGAATTCAAATAAGAAAATACACGGAACTACATGCAATGATTCGCTACCAACTAAACAAACAATAATGTAACTATTGTTAATGTTAATTAATATGCAGTAACGGCAAGTGATTTTTTCAAAGGTTAAATCTTTAGTGCTCACTTTATTCCAAATGACCTATATTAATCTATCAGAAACCAAGAAAACTATGCACATATGTACGTTGCGTGTTTGAATTTTTAACGTTATGAGAAATAAATAATAAAATCCAATTTTTTTATTAAAAACTGAAAAAAAAGTGAAGAGTTAACATTATATCCATTCACAAAAGTATTGTAAATGCAGGACTTTACAGATAAGTCAAATCACCATGAGGGATTTTTGTATTAAGCCAACACATTTTAATTTACAGGAATCAAAAGCACTTTCCCTTACTTTTCCAGGTTTTTCCTGCCCACTTTCAAATTCCCTGACTTTCCCAGGTTTTCCTTGTTTTCCAGATCTCTAGCAACCCTGGTGACATACGCCATATTCCAATACTAGCTGATTTTACTAGCCAGTTATTTCACTGATGGCACTTAAGGTAAGCAGGCTTTACGTCTCGTCGACAGCCAAGTCATTACAGAAGGTGACACACAACTTGGTACAATGACAGGAGCTGGGAGAGGAGTGGGCCGTGGCCTTTGTTAAGGAACCATCTCAGCGTTCGCCTAGAGCGATTTCGGGAAACCATAGTAAACCTAAATCAGAACTGTCTGTGAACCTGGGTCCTCTCGAATGTGAGTCCAACGTGTTACCGTTGCACCACGTCGCTCTATTTCACTGATACCAACTACAGTTTCGTTACTGTTGACTGCCGTTAATGGTCATTGAAGATGATTTACGGGTGACTCCTCGTCCGAGGCTACGATTACTGATGACATTAAGCTCAGGAGGATATGTAGCTTCAGTAAGAAACAGACACTGCCACGAGACTAAAAAAAGTCTGTTCTTTATAAACGTTTATCTACACTGAAATCACAATGGTTGATACACTAGAATATGTCTATTCTACATAATATATTGCTTGATAATGATATACAAGGTAGCTAATGAAAAAAACTGACATTAAAAGTACATTATCAGTTAATTGTATGACACAATAATATTGTTACGTAAAAGAAGCTTTTTAATACAGTACGTTAAGTAACTCCGTATTCTAGTTAAATTCGTGCTCACGTACGAGTTTTACTTTATTTTTACATTGTTTATCACTGGTCAGTCGTTTTGAAACTGTCAAATCACTGACAATAACGACATTTTTAGATTACTGATATGGTTCCGTACTGCTGACAAACTGACGACCCATTGATGACTTCAGTGCTCATCAGCAGTAAAGTAAAGAGGCGATAGCTGACACAGGCACAGGGAATAATAATACATATAGTATGAGAGTACCCAGGGCCTGGGTAACGCACCCCGATACCGACTTACGACTGGGCACCTGTAAGACACCTCATTGCTCCAGAAGATGACACGAAATGAAGCCCTAAAATGTATAGGCACCGGAATGGGAAAGGCGAGAGGAAACATGAGATCCCCGAGAAAACCCACCGATCAACGGCATCGTCCGGCACGAATCTCACATCCGGGGGGCGATCCTGCCGGGGATCGAACCCGGATCTCCTCGGTGTGAGGCAAGAGCATAGCCAATGCGCCAACCGCGGTTCCTTTGCTGGTGATACACTATCGTCACCGTACACACGTCACGTGACATCACGTAGGAAACGGGTTATGCAAGTACCTCACGCCGCTCACATTATCTGTTGTAGCACACATTTCGTGAGGCGTGAAATACGTTACTAGTGCTCGGTACGGAGGAAATGCCAATAGAAGCAGTGCGCCAACGTGAATATATATATATATATATATATATATATATATATATATATATATATATATATATATATATATACACACACATATGTACACAACGTAAAAAAACTATAGAGATCAACATATGAGAGGCAACGTTGGGAAGAAATAGAGAAAGAGTTGCAAATAAAACATACATTACAGATGCAAACATTAATATTGCAGGCTGAATATAGGGGCAAGTCTTTCAGCATGTGTATCCACGCACTAAAATATAACAATTTTGAAACAATTAATCACCAAGGACATTAGCTTGTTAATTGTAATATTCATTGTAATACAAATGTACAACAGCTATGTCGTTTGACAGTTAATGAAATTCTCCACCAAAGATAGCGTCACATACAGTTCGCACTATCAGTCCGATAGTACTGAATCCTAGACGGTAAGTGAATGCAATGTTTTAGTAGGAGTTGCCAGTAGCCAGGAACCGGGAAAATACAAATAAGAACAGAAAAAGCTGTCTACTGTGTTCTGTAATACCAGTATTAACAGGACTTCGTAGTTCAAACTTAACACGCGATAAAATTCTAAAGATTAAACAGGACTTGCAGTGCCATACTTAACCACCTTATTTCTAGGAAATTGTGCATATTTGGTATGAAAATGCTGTTTTAAGCAATTTTATGCAATTAATTTATTACATAATGTACAAGACGCGACGGAAGCTAAACATAGTATGCATAGATAGATGTTCTACTTACTGTCCCTCAGACGAGATCCGGTCTCCCTGTGACAGTTACGAACTGAGACACCTGTATTAAGTCTAACAGAGATATTACAGAAACTCTTTTACTAGGAAGGCCCCTTATTTAATACTGGTTGCGTTACATGTTCTCTTGCAGACAGAGCCGAACTTTGCCGGACTTTGCCTTTACACTGTCATTAATAATTTTCTAATACAAGTGAAATTTACACCTCTTCTGCGACATTTGTGTTATTAATTACTTTAAACAAATTGCTAGCTTTTCTTCCGTACTGACCGCATTATGAGTTGTATATTTTGGGGGAGTTAGGGACATGGGACCTGTGATCGGAGCCTCGGAGCTAATGAAGACGTCACCGCCGCCATCTTAGATGACGTCACCGCTGCCAACTTGGATGATGTCACATTTAAAATTATCAAAAATTTCCAAAATTTCTAAAAAAGACTCAAAAATTTTTAAATTAATAAATGTTATGCCTGCCATCTTATTTCCGGCGTCCATCTTGTCCGCGATACCTGTCAATTGTTTTACTTAAATGTAGGCAACCTTCTTGAAGGGGTTTCCACCGAATTTTCCGAAAATTTTACTAATTCGCATTCCTACCAACCCCCACTAATACTCCATAATGTAAAAACATATTTCTAGTAAAAATAAATTAAGTAGTGAACTATATCACAACTGAATGGGCTCCCCCTGCCTTACACATGCTAATTACTTAAACCCGACTCCTACCTTAGCTATCAATGAATGTTTACCATAAAATCCAATAAAATAAACTATTACGGTTTTCTCCTAGTCTTCCAAATTTTTTTCGATTTTACACTCTATAAACACACCCCACTCACATCTCATAACATAAAAAATTTTCTTAGCAAAATTAAGTTAAGTAAATAACTATATCACACCAAGGCGAAAGCCCCTACCCTCACTCCCCACACAACATGTTAGCTTACTGAAAGCCTTGTATTTGACTTGCAGTTATAAACTTGCTTCGGTAGGCTTACTGCAAGCCTTGCATTGACTTAAGCTTTTATGTTGACGTAGGTATTATTTAGCTTGACACGCTTTCTGCAAGTGTATCTAAGAAAAATTCTTGCAGTTAAACTTCTTGCAAGCTTGTGTTAAGCTTGATTGCTTACAAGTTAACCTTAAATGATGTTTAGTATGTAAGCTTGCAAAACTATAAAAAAGTGTCAACTAGGCAACTTGGAGCAGACTTCCTGCAAGCCTGCTTGCCAGCTTACATTTCACTTGATTGTGGCTTGCCATAGCAAGCTGACTCACGAGACTTGCTGCAAGCCTGAATCAAGCTTGCAGCAAGTTTATATTTCACTTTAATTTAACTTGCCACAGCAAGCTTGCTCAGAACTCTTGTTACAAACCTTAACCAAGCTTGCGACAAAGGTGTATTTGACTTTAATTACACTTACATAGCAAGACTGGTCATGTGATAAGCTGCAAGCATCCTGTCCCCTATACTAAGCTGATATTGCATTGAAATTTTCCTTAGCAATCTTAATTCATGTAATATTTTCTGTGCCATCAATAATGATCAAACTTGAGATTTAAACAGAACTTTGTAAATTAACAAGCGCTTTAAAAAGTAACACTGTTTCATATGCTACCTAAAATATATATTACGATATTATGTACAACTACAAGTAAACTGATATCCTTACCGTCGTTAGTAAATTCACAAACATCAGCATTTCCATAACTAAGTTCGTTATCTTACAACCGACTCTCACTACCACAAGACTTTTAAGTATTCGCAATAGTCCAGTGGTTAGCATACCTGCTTTGAAAGCAAGGGGTCAGTGGTTCCAATTCTGGCACACGAGTCGAAATTTAATGTCTAGTAATTAACATCACAAGTCGATGAACAAGCAATATTTAAGATGTAAATTATAACGAAAGTGAAAATATTGGAGAAAATAAAATTTTGATTTATTCTTCAGGCTGGCAAATGCTTGCAGCAGTCTTGCAAGTTAAGCTTGCAGCAAGTTAGAAATGTGTAAACTAGGCAACTTGCAGCAGGCTTATAACATGTTTATAGGCTTGCATTTCATGCTTGCTGCAAGGTTACTGGCTTGCATTGGCAAGCTTGCTACAAGCTTGTAGCAAGTTTTTTCTGCTGTCTGGGTCATGCTAATAACTTAAACCCGACTCACATCCTAGCTATTCCAAACCAGTAACAATCAATTCAATCACATAAACTATACGTGTTTCCTCAGAGTCTTCCAAAATTTTTTCGATTTTGCATTCCTATCACCTCCCACTTACACCTCATAACAAAAAACATCTCTTTAGTAAAAGTTATTTACGTAATGAACTATACCACACCTGAAAAATCCACCCCGCCCTTCCCCAGTTAATAAATTTAACCTGACGCCTATTTTAGCTATCCTCGAACGATCCCCCAATAAATCGAATCAAATAATCTATAGGGGTTTCTCAGAGTCTTCCGAATTTTTTTTATTTATCATTCCTATCAACCCGTACCCATACTTCATTATGTAAAACAGCTTTCCAGTAAAATAATTTAAGTAATTAACTATACCGCACCTGAACGAGGTTCCCTAACCCTTCCCCATTCTAATAACTTAAATCCGACTCCTATCCTAGCTATTCCCAAATAAGTGTCAATAAATACAATAAACTAAAATATAAGGGGTTTCTCCATGTCTTCCGAAAATTTTTCGATTGTACATTCCAATCACACCCCATTCATACTTTACAATAAAAATATATTTTTAGAGAAAATAAGTTACGTATATATCTATATCACACATGGATAAGCTCCCCTACCCCCCCCCCCCCCCAAAGCTAATAACTTAATCCCAACTCTTGCCCTATTCATTCCTGAACAGATTACATAAAATCCAATCAAATAAATTATAGATGTTTTCTCAGAGTCTTCCGAAAATTTTCTCGATTTCGCATTCCAAACACACCCCACTCATATTTCATAATAAAAAATATTTTTAGAAAAAAAATAAACTACACAAATAAATACACCACACCTGGAATGGGCTCACTACCCTTATCCATGCTAATATCTTAAAAAGCCAACTCCTATCCCAACTATCCTTGATTGAATTATAATAAATTCAATCAAACTAACTGTAGTGGTCTCCTCCGAGTCTTCCAAAAACATTTCGATTTCGCATTCCTTCCTAACCCCACTCATACCTCATGCAGAAATATTTATTTTAGATTAAATTAAAAAAATAACCTACAATATATGCCTAGACGAGGCTTCCTTAGCACCCTTTCCCAATATTTTACACTATGTCACTGGCAGACGCCCACCCCCCTCCCTACCCTGCCAGAAAGAGACGTGTAAGGAGTTCATCGACGTTTCGTTTATTAGCCTCAATAAATTTTCTAGCAATGATATGTATTGCAAACATTCAAGGATTCAAATCACAAGGCACTTTCACCATTAAACAAGTGTCGATGTCGGACAGTGACGATGACCAGTCAACCAATGTCTTCACATTCGAACCACTCTACCCCTGGGATTATCTAAGCCGCATAACACAACAAGCATACCGTCTACAGATGTACCAAAAACATGGACTCAGGTGGGATTCCGGTGATATCCCTTACTGTAAGATATCCGACGTGGTGGGTAGTATCATAAATGAAGATGCCCTATGTTCGTCATTGGAAACGATCAAAAATTTGTGTACATGGCGTGTGCTCGAACATTGTTAGAATTATCGATGCATACAAGCTGTTTTGCTGTCCTAAGTTCAGAAAACTCATAAAAATGTATCCTAACGTACTTCACAACTGTGAGAAAAAACTGTTCTGAGCCCAGTGTCACTCTGAAGTCATGAGACTCTGGTTTTATAACAAACCATGGTCTGTGTAACATTGGAATAATGCTAACGCACAGTATACGTAATAATGAGACTTTAAAGTATTGAAGGGGTACATTTTTTGTTAAAAATAAATGTATAAAAATTTTTCTGTAGTATTTCTGTAAATAAAAAGATTTAACGACTTTTTTTAAAATTTGTATTTAACTTTCAGTGGAATAGAAATAAATAATAGTAATAAATGATACAAGTAAATATGTAGAAAGACAAACACACACACACACACTCTCTCTCTCTATTATATATATATATATATATATATATATATATATAATGTCATATTCAATTTAGAAGAGGGTACATAGAAGGTCATCACTACACTTATAACACTGTGGTCTAGGGTATTTGGCTTCTACTCTAACGGATCACGGCTCAAATCCCTGTCCCCCCCAGAACAAAATGTTATGCATCACAACTTGCATATAGTATGTTATAAGCATGTGTTGAATTCAAAACAATCACATACATGTACATGACGTCCACAAGTAAGAAATATACCCTCGCGTACTCTTCCCCTTTGCTACTTTCAAAATAAATTTCCGCATGTATTATATATTTAAAAAACTCCTCCACAACACAAATTAATATATAGTGGCAAAGTAATATATATTTTTTAAACTGCTGAGACGAGCCATTTTATGTACCTAAACAAATCTTCCAATCGCAAATAAAGAACACATATCGAGATTCAAACTTTTGCAAATAACTTGCACATAATAAAGCCAGCCAACCTAATGACCTAACCAAGCCTAACATACGCACATGGAGCCTAATACAGACAGGCAACGAAGCCCTCATGATAAAACTCAAGAATATATTTGCGAAGCACGTGGCCTCAGAAATCCCTCCATCCTGCACCAACCATCACGTAACCCTGCACACTCGGAAAATCGGTCATGATTACTATATCACTGTAAATAAATGTTAAATTATATATGCATGTGTTATAGTCTGTAGTATAGTGACTGTTGCATCATTTAAAGTGGAAACTTTTATCTCGCTCCATTTCGTGTAGCCTAAACAAGCAGTAAGCATATTGACAAAAATCTCCGAGTAACATGGAAGTATATATAAGTATTAACATACGTAAAGTATATTGAAAGGCTAAATGACTTCAAGATACCAAAAATTCCACACTCAACTTCCATAGACTGGATCACATATAGAGAACCACATGCATGCATATACACCTACATCCCCAACCTACCCACACACACACTACATTCATATACCCACACCATAGACCCTATAACATACCACGCAACACACACACATTTATTCTACATTCCCACACACCCCACACATCCTACTCAGGCCACACATACACACTAACCCACACCACACACTTCACACACACTTTCTGCACATACCCACACCCCCCCCCACACACACACTTACTACACATACCTACACACCCTACACATGCCACATTCACACAACCACACCCACCCCCACACTACATACCATATACCCACACCCATAGACCCTACACCATACCATGCAAACACGCACACACTTACCCCACATACCCACACGCCCTACAACCGTACTCACGCAACACATACACGCTAACATTCCAACACATACACACTAACATACACCACGCACTCCACACACACTAATGAACATACCCACACACCCTACACATGCCACTCGCACACACCCGACCCCACCTCACACACACTCCACGTACCGACACACTCTACATGCCCTACTCACGTCACACATACACACTGACACACACACACCATCCCCTACAAACTTATACTCCAAATACAGACATACTACATGCACTGTACACACCCTGCACATAACCCCCCCCCCCCCCCCCCCCCC
>PNEQ01040516.1:0-41584 GCA_003012365.1 Medauroidea extradentata | reverse complement strand
AGTAATTGTGTGCATAACTAATTGTGTTGTGAGAGTTCTAGTTGATTACTGTTTTGTGTATTTCGTAGCTTTGTGAGCTATTAAATCCAGTACTTAATTTAACTCTTTTATTTGTAATTATAAGACCTCTATCCCAAAGAACTCATGGGAATTGCCCACATATAAAGTTTGTGCTCTTCAAACTTGTAACAATATATTTATTGTATTGGTCTTTACGTATTTACAACTAGGTCATTAGGAAGACATGTAAACGTCACGTTATTGTTTGGCGACAGACTAGAATTCACTAGCCTATGTTCATCCGAACACACGTGACGTTAGGCTCCTGACTTCCGTGACTTGGTCTGTTCTTTTTAAGCCCTATACACAATTTAAAACTTTAGCATTTGACTTTAACATTTGACTTTACGATAGTTTTCAATACATGGCCTCTTATGGTGCCATATACAATGGCGTCGCCTAAGCTATCACGGGGATGTATAGTTGGTTGCAGTGAGCCGTGATACGGAAGCCAGTGCGGGGAAAGTGCTGAGACCTTGGCGGTATTTACGAGCAAACCGCCAATGAACCTGTGTGTGGTTGTAGCTCTTGTTAGCACCAGGTCGTAGTTACTGCCGAGGTCAAGTGTGTGGTTGTTTACAGTTCTGCCACTCGTACCTGCAGCCAGCCAGCAGTTTCAGCTATCTATTGTGAGAAGCGGTCCAACCGAAGTAACGTTGAATGCGTGTTAATTAACTGCTTAACAACCAAGTTCAATTGAAGTCACGGAACAAAACTAAATCAGCCAGAATGTAGGCTTTTTATCACAAAACTTCGATTAATGTATATTGAAGCAACTCAGTGTATTTGTTGTAGGTATAGTGTTTGAGGGAAAAAAAATTAATTAGTATTTCTTTGTTATCCTGCAATATTTTTGTGTGTAAGCTATTGTTTAAAAATGAACTATACTTAAGAATGTACGCACATTGTGGTCTCTATCTGACAAACTTGCAGTTGCGTAATTTAAAATTTAAAATTGTTTATTTTTCAGTTGATCAGTTTTGAAGAAAACTGCTTGAAAAAAATATTCTACATAAAATTTCTGGAATAGTAATGTGGTCAAATGTAACTGTAAAATAGATATTTCACAAAAATAAATATGACAGTATTTTCTTAACAAAATTTACCTCCCGATATGTTCTAATAAATTTTACCTTTGTGTATCTGTTGATAAGTAATTTACTTATAATTGATTCTTATTATAAACTAGTCATTGCAGGCTTGGCAGACATATAACTATATACAGCCTATCTGTGTGTATGTTAAGGGTGTTCAAGTGCGATAAAATCATAATTTTATATTTCTATTAAATAGTGTTCGGTTTGTAGACGATACTTGTGAGTACAGCTTCCTCTTACGAAACCACCTTAACTCGCATAATTTTCTCATAACGTTGCGTCACGGTCAAAATTAGGATGTTCTGCATGTTTGGCAGTATCGCGTTACACAGGCCATGAGTGGCGCACTATACATCACGTTCATGTGTTAGGTGGGGGACTTCGTTTAAATTGATTTAAGTTAACAATATAAGCCTGTTACAAGAATCGTCCACATATAACATAATTAGAGATGATGGTATATCGCGAAAATGTTTTGTGCCAAGATAGCCTTGAAAACACTGACACAGCGTAGGTGTCTGCAGACTAATACCAGGCATCCAATATTACAATATCGGGACTCTTATTGGCTCAGTCAAATAGGGCGACAGCTCCACGTACAAGCTAAAGCCAGTAATCTTCTGGTAAGCTGGACGTGTATTGAAATCCATCAAACAGTCAACTTTTCCCGCGATAAACCATCATCTCTAAACATAATGTAATGCCTGATTCACAATACCACGACGGACGCTACATGATGGGTGCGACGCAAATACAATAAGGTGAGAGGATAGGGTTTTACGGCCCTTCAACAACAAAGAGGTCTTAGGAGCCAATGAGGGTGAAGTGAGATGAATGGACAACACAACAGCCATGTCCGAGCCGGGATTCTAACCCAGGACCTCTCTGACCGTAGACAAACGCCTACTCGACTACGTTACGGAGGCCGGCGTGAACAAAATAACTTGCCAGCCAATCAGCGTTGAGACTTCAATGAAATCAGGTCGAAAATAATCGCGGACGCAACAAAACTGGAAAATATAATTTTATTTCTGTTGCCATATGTTGATAATACTAGGGTTTTGGAAGTAAAGTGCATTTATTTGTTTTACGAGTTATGTTTGTTCGTTATTATTATTTTGTAATCAAATCGTAATGTTTTAAGCCAACGTGTAATTGTGACTTTGTTTCTACACGTGAGAATGCCAGAGGATATTGAAAGTATATTACAAACAAATGGAAAAATTATAAAATGATATAAACACCAATTTTCTGTAATACAAGAGGTCAGTACATAGTAGCTAGGAACCATTTATAGCTATTATTTTTTTAGTATATGTCGCGCGGCGAGCTAGTGTTAGCAATAACGATAAGTTTTTGGTCGCATCGCACCCATCGGGTTGCGTCCGTCGTGGTATTGAAAATCCGTCATAATGTAGATATGCAGATGAAGGCAGAAGCTGTAAGAATGGAAGGAGACGGGACTAGAGTAGGGAAATGTGAGGCGTGTATAGAGTAGTGTAGTGTAGTGTATGAACTGTGAAGCTGGCGAGGATGTACTCAGAGTCGAGGTCACGTGACCTCCGTCTCGCCACTTTTCCTCGTCGCTTCCCCAGCAGGAAAACTTATATCGCCAGACACGATTAACAAGGTCCACTCTGTCACACGTCGGGTTTCCCATCCATCAACCACTCACTGCTACACATTGCAACATTCGGTGGCCCATTCCAATAAGGAAACAATTCAAAAATCTGTATTGAGGAAAACGTATTGGAAATTTTCTTACGAAAGTACCTAGGCAGATATTTAAGGCGAAGTAAAATTTGGTGAGCGCTTAACATTGAGGTCTTCAGCGCTTATGGGGGATGACATGATGCGAGTATGGAGCGACGCCGGAATGAAAGTGCAGGAGAAACGGGAGATCCCCGAGAAAACCCGCCGACCAATGGCATCGTACGGCACGATTCCCACATGCGAAAATTCTGGGACTGGCCCTGCCGGGAACCGAACCCGGATCGCCTGTGGTAGGAGTCGGGTGATCTGACCGCTTGGCCATGCTTTCATTTGTACCAACTTATGTCAAGTACACACCACAGATTTTAAGCTCAGAATGGGATTCGATTTAAAAAGAAAATGCATCACTGCATTTCAATTCAAATTCTGACTGATGTATAATCGAGCCAAACTTATGAAAGCACATATTATTCTAGCGAACTTATAACATCTCATTGTAATCTTGTCAAACTCAGGGCAATACGTATAATTCAGTCATGAAGTCTCTTTACAATGTAGATCAACTTATGAGACAATAATAATACGTATATAATGTCGATTAAATAATATGCAATTGTATACGTGTCGACTCAAAATTAATAGGTATGGATACTGGCAGAAAAAGTAACATTAATTATTTAATATAATGCATTTGTAGTTTTCCACAACTCGTCCTCATATGTTAAATGACCGTTTCCTTTTGAATGTACTGACAAGGGATTGATAAATTTTACTCTACAGATGAATGCTCTTGGATTGCAATTCGTGTTTGATAATATTTGTGGGGAAGACTTGAACCCTACAGTATTTTATCCTTCTTGTGAATACGCTCTTTCCTGATATTATCTGGTTGCAAACTGTGTAATAATGTATTATGGCAGCACTTGCTGAAAGGAGTGCTCAACAAACAAATTTACAATTTTAAAACTTCTGAAAAACTTGATACCCGTATTCTTTTCCCACTACCGCGGCACGCTTTGGAAAAGTTTGTGACTTTTTAATTTGTGCTTTAAAAACTTTCTTCCACTTATTTTTCGTGCGAGTACAGCTCTACGGCTTGATGCACATTGTATGTAAACACAATGAGCACGAGAGTCGCCATGTTGTTTTGCAGTTTGTCTCAAATGTGTCGTTCTCTGCACGTTTTAGTATTAAACAACACCTTTCCTTAGCATTGTTTAGTTTAACCTAGCAATGTCGTTTATTTACTATCTTTATTATTTGATTAAACTATTCTACATTCTTTATTATATAATATGGCTTTTTTATTTCTTCAGAAAACACAAAGTAGTCAGGAAAATCGTCCAAGTTCCTTTGTCTTCAATCTAGAGCTTCACGAACACATAGTTTACCCAATAAACGTGTCCCGTTAGTTCAAAAGAAATAATAACCTAGCAAAGAACACTGCGTTATTAATAAAATAATTTCACTGCTCGGCTTTGATCCTCGTTTATCTTACGACTTGACTTTTGTAAACTTCCTGGCAGGCAACTTTCATTTTTGTGATTCCCCCTCCCCTCCACCCTCCCCCTCACCACACGACCTCTCCTCGAACACACTCACGCTAACACACACACACACACACACACACATTCTTCTTAATGTATACGAAATATTCTTATCGCAGACATGCAGCATAATAAATTGGACAGGGCTAAGCAGAAGGAAACCGACCTACTAAGTAATATATTTTGAGATAACCACACAGGAAAAGTTCTGGAAAAATATACCAGGCAAAGAAAGAAAAAATAGTGCGTCATTGTATTTGAAGAAAACTAAGGGCCCAGAAAAGGCGATTTTCAGAATTTTTACATAGTACACAAAATGACCTTGGAACTCGTATTTCGTCTACATGAGACATGCATTGATGAACAAATAATTGTATGACCTAATATTGAAGATAATGGTGTATTTTACACGATTATACATTTAAAAATATTCTGCTTCAAGATTTTTATCCCTAAAAAGGACTGCAAAAACACACATTTTCCACTATTTTCGGCAGTTTGAAAGTTAACTTTATAGAGATGTAAGGAGTGTCTGAAATGGCTATACACGTGAGTAACGTTCTTTGAAAGCTGTTGCTAAGCAGACATCACGCACGCCGAGCAGTTTTCGAATATTCTTGTAACGGCCGGAGCTATGCACACCGCTCGACAGCCATGGCAGGCAGACACCTTAAGGCCGTTCGTGTGTGAAATTAATAATTTTATTTGGGTACGAAATTATTTCAGTTTTGTAGACGTCACTTGAGACTGTATTTTTCCCTTATGGAAAAAATTTTAGCAAGCATAGTATTCAAATAAAGGCATGCCGAAGTCAAAATATGCATGACCACGGGCGCATACAACTAATGAAAACTATAAGACTTACTAAAATTAAATAATTTACTCTAAGATTATATTTCGCGGCCTAATGGACAAAAGTTATAAAATCATGAAAGGGCACGCCTTCATATTTTTCAAATATTGCTGAAAATAAGATTTTTAATGTCGAAAATTATTGACATTTTAGGCGCACTAAAAACGAATACCGTTTTAGTTCATTCAAATATTTTGTTTTTGACCAATAGCAGCATTCCTCCTGATTACAACGATACCAAGTTTATAGCAATGCGAATTGTCGACTCATTGTGGTATATGTTTGCAGTAACAAGTGCGCATCACCTTCTGCGACGCGACGATACTGTACGCTCGGCTTTCTTATGTGGGCAGAGAGCTCAAGCGACGAAACCTCATCCTTCCACGCCCTTCCTCAGACTGAAGCGTGCAGAGAGCGCGCACTGGCCTTTATACAGTGTCTGGACAGCTTTAGTTGTCTATTTACGTGATACAGAGCATATATTCCGAGTTTCATAGGAATATGAGATAGTGCTGATATTCACTAGTCTCGAATAGCCTTAATCAAGCTTTATGAGTTCTCAAGAAGCTCACGCATGTCTTCAAGTAGGGAGCTTATTTAAGCAGCGTTTAGCTAATGTTGATGAGGCAGGTAGACGCCATTATTAGACTTCTGAGCCTAGTATTCCGGCCAATAAAAGCTTGTGCCGTATTCCTCTCTTTGTCTAACAGTTCGAAAACTTCAGAACAGGCACTGCGTTTTTTAACGTAATTATTTGTAAAGGTTTATGGCCAATTACTACTGACGTGAGAAAATTCTAGAGATAAGCGCGAAACTGCGAAAAATATCACGAAAAATCTAATAATTTCAAAGTCAGGACATGCAAGGCATATTTGTAAAACCACACGGGAAATAATTTCTTTTCGTGCACAAACTTGTAAACGTAATCGAAATGTGTATTATATTTACGGTTTTAATATGTGCTAGACGAAACTGACACGACGGCTACTTGTTAGTTTTTTTATTTTTTTATTTTGTAAACTGCAAAGTTGACAGACAAAATTGTAAATTAAAATTGCATACGTATGCCATCGATTTTGTTGTATATAAATAACACATAATCATCAGGTACAAGCAATAGTAGAGTACTATTTAAAACTTAGCCTCTCAGATACCTGTGCTGTCGTTCCTGTACTTAATTTTTTTCGTCCTTGAAATATCATTAAAAAAATACAAATATTCTACCATACTTGGTTATGACAAGGCCATCATGGTTAATGTTCAGCTTAAGAAATATCTCAAGGAAGGTCTGACAACTCCTAATGGAACACCTAAGCTTTTTTATGGGTTTCACTCAGTCGATTGTGCAATGAAATCTCCTCAGATTTACTGAAGTGCATTCTTAGATTCTTCTCGTGTGATTGTATAGTCAGGCCTTAGTATCTTAATGGAAACTTTGCTAAAAACAACACCAAGTCACAACTTCATATCTGATGGATATTTTCCTGATTCGTTTTCAAAATTATTTGCTACAAATTCAGAAAGTTAGTTTAGCCCGCTTTGCTAATATATAGCTGAAAAGTTACCTATAAAGATAATCAATGTTCCGTATTATTCCATTACAATACTGACATATGGGTTGGGGTCCTGTCTGATGTGATAAGATTTTTTTAATATCATGATCACATGAATCGAATTTGGTAAAGCTCCACAACGACTTGGAGAGATAGTACATGAAACTTTCTCAGATAAAAGAAGCTGAGTAGGTGAATACATCGGAGGCGAAGCCTACACATCCAATTATTTAAAGTGTTTTGTTTTTAAGAGCTGTAAGTACGACACTGAATCACAACTAAATCATGTGTTTTCAGCTCGTTATATGTGCCTTGTTGAGATGATACTATAAGTACTCTTATCGTCGTATACCCTCCTCATACCTTTCACAATTCCTACGTGCCTGGGAGCATGTAATCAGAGAGTGATAAGTCACACGTTAAACAACAAGGGCAGTATTCTCGCCGAAGACGACTCCAGTAGTCAACAATTCCACCCTCTCAAACCAACGTCAAAACACTCATATTTGATGCGGAGAGACGTTTCAGAATTGACATGTTTGTAATGTGATTGTCATTATTACATTTAACTTCTCAACGTACTCAATAAAACTATGAGGATTTGTTATTGACACGCATTATTAAAGATGCTAAATTTAATTTCGTTGTTATGGCACTGTAAGATTATTTTTCCTTGGTAAGTTATCCGACGTAAAAGAAAATCTTCGGCAATCTTCGGATTAATTTTCCCTATTCCAGTTACGAGGGCCTGTACCTGTCCTTTTGGTGGCAGTTTGGGTGTATTGGCGTCAGAGATCTAAAATCTCCAAGAGAAGGGAAGCAATAAAGCTAGTGTGCCGTGTTGTTAAGATAGTACTACTTCATGGTTCGAATTCATTTTGTTAATAATTGTGTGCTGGTCGTACGTGTTCTTCGCTTGACTTTGGCATGGTTATATTTGTATCTTAAGTGCAAATATAACAAAATTATTGATAAGAAAACAGCTATTTTAATTTGATTTGGCAATTTGTAGAGAAATAATTGCGTTTACGTGTTTAATAATGTGAAATCGTGATGGCCAAAAGTTTATTAAACGAGACTTCCGTCATTTTTGCATGTATAAAAAAATTGTTTGTAATTATTTTTTAGTTCATGAAAGGGCTATGGAATTAACCTGTGCTATTTATTCGTCTCCTGCCATCCTAGTTGGTTACAAAGGTCACGAGTTTAGCTCGGGTAGTATAAAATTTCAACTGGTGTCGTAAGCTATTTTGATCCAAATGAATTTTACTTTCTTTAAAATAAAATAGTGGCATTGCACGTACAAGTTCAATCATAAACTGTTTCGTTACTTGACTGTGTGTTTGTAGGTCTTGAGAAAGACTTACAGGAGATCCCAGACACGTACATCACGCCTCATCTAAGCGAAGATCTCGTTTCTATAAGACGTTCTGTGTGACTCTGTCATTTTATGTTCGTAACGTTACATATACAAGCGTGTTGCAAGTACACGTACTTTTTATTAAGATTCTACACAAAGGTGTTCGCACTGAAAGGACGTGTGTGTTTCCGGCCGCGAGAAACTGAGGTTAAGTCCTTGGCTGACTCATGTATAGGCATGTAGAGCTTCGCGGGTGTTAAGTTGGACACAGAACTACTTAACTTAGTCGCAATATTTCTAATGTAATGTATTACCTGAAAACACACTTCACACTATGAGTTTATGTTTTTAAAAAGGTGTTTTATAATAGCTAAAATTAATTTTTCTTAGACTGCTGTAACTGGAGGAATACCAACGTGATTGGTAAAACAGAAATATAGTCGTCTTCATGTATAATGTTTAAAAGATTTAGCTGACTATCGATTTTAAACAAGTTAATAACTTGTGCAGAGTCCAGGCACATCAAGTTTTCTCAAAGATCTACTCAGCGTATGTGAGACATGTCTCTTAGGAATAACATTTAAAGAAAGTTATACATGTGTATACCATTGGTCTTTAAGAGTAGTTATCGAGCAACGCTTTTTTATCCACTGTACACATAGAAATATACGCCATACGGGAGAAACTGGTGTGTGCGTCAAAAGAATAAAACCACCTTTATGCGTGGAAAATTGGCATGCTGTGCTATCGTGGTAATGCCTTTTTTATGGGACTTTCGCGACAATCCTATAATTTTATTTATGAAAATGGGAACGAAAGATGTCAAACACATGGTATGTTTGTGGTTGGCCCATCGTCCAGAAGGTATCTCTGTGCATCCGGACAGTGTCACAGTGCGTGCGTGTTGTTACGACAGACGCCTTCCGTTTTTCGTAGGATCGTACTGTACGATAATACAGCACAATATTAGTATTTTCGTGCTTGAATGGGTGGCGACGAATTTATTTAGCGTTCCTGTTTTAATTTTGTCCTGAACTCTTGGTTACGAGGTCAACTCCGTCCAACGGTACTTGGCTAACGTGTTAGGAAGCTCGTTAACAGAATTTGCTAATCGAACGTTGACATGTTATGTGTTTTATGGTCTTTTTACTTCAAACTTGCCGTACATTACATACTTTACTTGGAAAAGGTCGTATGTTCACTTTACTTTTAAAATGTCATACGAGACTGGTTAATATTCAGTAGAGCAACTCTAGTATAAAAACAGTGTTACTGTACCAGATGTTGCGCTGTCCCAGGACACATAATATATCCAAATATATAAATAAGTAATTTTAGCCGCAGGAAGTCGAGGTAATTAGTACTTTGCTGCTAATTTCAGAACAATAGTTGAAAGCAATATTTTATTTTTTCGTAGTGTATCAGGATAGATTAAAAACATGTTTCGACGATTTTCAAAGACGTAACACCTACACAATAATATATATTCTCATTATTAACATTAATTTAAATTATATTTACGAGTTTGTGTGTTTATATATAGATACACACACACCAGTTTTTCTATTGACGTAGTTTTAAGGCCTTGAGACGCAAACTTGGGGCATCTTCAGTTAGGTATAATTTTCAATTTCGAGTTGTGACATAAGATTACAACATCAAAATTTAACTGCAGTTATATGAAACTAAGTATAAAGAGTACACATTTAAGTGCATCCGGTAATTTCCCTGTCGATTATGTTGCAACCACAGACTAACTAATAACTCTATAGAGACAGGAAGTATTCGCGAAAAGAGTTTTGTCGCACTTTGTTTCAATGTGTTACGTGCACACCTGCAGTTCTGTTTCGTGGCCAGTGATTTGGATGTTTTAACTCCCGTCGTCTATGTGTTCAATCCGCTAGTCACAACCGTTTCACTGTTAACCTTGTTCTGATTGACACACGAAAGACGACTCTCCGCAAATACACACAGCCAATAACCATGATGCAGAACTGTACAGTTGCACGCAAGGCATTGAAACGAACTGGTGCAAAAATCTCTTCGCCGTAAATCCCGCTCCTTACTATGAACACAGACACACGGTCGTAGAAGAACAGGTCTGGACACTCGCCTGGAAACTTGACCCCCTTGTTGTTTGGCTGTAGTTCACCAAGTTACCGAGAATATTGTGTTTTATTGGCGTTGCTGTTAGGGCAGTCGGACTCTAACTCTGCCCACTAAGATAAACAATTTATCAAAACGTATTTTTTTTAATCAATTTATGAAATACTTTCTTCGCTCACAAATTTAAGAAAAGGCTCTAGCAATCTTTATTTACTTTATAATGTTAACAATGGAAAAAAGTGGGCGGAGTTCGAGTCTGACCGCCCGAATTACAGCGCCAATAAAGCACAACATTCTCGGTAACTTGACGAACTACAGCCAAACAACAAGGAGGTCAAGTAAAATACATTGTTAGATAGGCGAGTGTCCAGACCTGTTCTTCTACGACCGCGCACAGACATGGAATGACGCGTCGGTTCGTTTGATACGGGCGAACTTCGTCGCTTGTAGGCTACCTAAGCCTGTTGATACCAGCCCCGTGCATGTTTGGCTCCTGCATGTTACAGCAGGTTTCCTATTGGCCTGAATGCCGGCTAGCAGGGCAGCCACCTCACGCCGATTGACGATAAGTAAGGTTAATTCCAATACAGGTTGAAAATATCAATGTTAAAAGTTTGGCACAGGGAAAATGTCCTCCGCTTGAGCGCTGGTATCAGGAAGACGTGTAAACTGACCAATCACAGAGCTTTCCAGAATTTTGAGTAGTATGAAGTAGTTCATTTGTAAGACGAAATCAGTTTGTGTTTCACTTTAAAGCTAAATTTAATGACTTCCCTCTTTACCAAGCCTAGTTACATTTAATTTTACTATGGTTTCGTATTATATTAGTAGAGACACGAGTATTTCGCGTATTCATCTGGCAACAGCCTAGACTTCTCAGTTCTATACGTGTACAGGCTGAAGTCGAATATCCATTGGCTTCTAACAGTAGAAACGTGTAGCACGTGATATCCCCACGATTTGTTTCCTTATTTATAACTGGCTTGCAGTCGTCAAATATGTGTTAAAACCACTCTCGTCTAATCACAGGAGGAGGAGTGAAGTATAGGTTATTGACGTTCAACCTGACCTAGAATCAATACGCGAAATAATCGTGCCTCTATATATTAGGTACGTTAGCGATTACAGCCCAACTAGCAGCAGAATTATTCCCTGTGCCAAACTGTCCCGCACTGTAAAAAAAACTTCCGTGAATGTTTAGGAAGTTATTATCCCAGACGCAGTATGGAACAGTTACCATACTTCCGCCTTGTAAATATGCAAACCTTTATAGTTGTTACAATACAAGTCTGGTATCTTCAGTATACATTTGACTGTTTTATAAACAGGTTTAGTAATGCTACCAAGGATGTCTGGGAAACTATTCTACCATACCTACTTTCTTAGCGCTCCTATAAGTACTTCTGGTAAATTTTCAAACTATTTTTAGAGTGCATAAAAAAACATTTTCTTTCAAGTAGCCTTACAATAAGCTTTTCCGCCATGTTTCTGGCCAGCTAACCACTGTGCTGGCGTGTGACTGAGTTGGCCGTCCTACCAGCTATTTCACTTCTGTTTCCTGAATATTCTGTGAAACAGTGATTACACAAACCACGAACCTCCCCCTCCACACCGATATCCTCTGTTTACAGAAAAAAAAAAAACATTTAGGTGATGCGAACATTTCGTTGTGGACGATGGTAAACGGCCTGTTATTAAGTAAACTGTGAAAATACACCTTTTTTAAAGCTTAATGCTTATCTCCTTACATTAGCTTCACTGATTAAAGTTCCCTGTATCAAAACGTTCTGTTTAGCAGCTAGTATTCCCCGTTTCCGTTCCATTTTTGCACGAATTTACTGACACATCCTATATAATTACACGTAATATAAATGCAGAACAAGTCATAACATGCTGCTGTCATGAAACACTTATATTATAGATTGATATATACAACAACGTGCTACTTTAGCTAACAACATTTCATTAACGATACAGCGACAATTTTACTGTACTTTCAGTTTTTGAGCCATAACATTTATTCGAATTGTATTATCAATATTTTCTTTTTGACAAAGCATAGGATATATTCTTGGTAAACTGCTTGACATAAATAATAACGGAATCTTTAATTAATTTGTCATGCAGAATCATTGCAAGGGAATTCTTGTAGGTAAACCTACCCACGGGCTTCAAATGCACTGTAATGTGCGGGAAAATACATTTTACGAAACAATTCTATATGCGCACATTGTGCCGATATACGAATATGAAAGTACACACGAAACAAGGGACGGGTGTTATTGTTAAGACACTATGTTTATTAAAACCACTGTTTCTAAGCACTCTAACGTAGCTACCTAAAATGTTGTGAGGTCCATATCGACAAAACGTTGTGAAGCTACCACAAAACTGTTTTTTCTGTGTCTAGAATGTTGGCGAGATGTGTATTCGTCACATAAATTTATTAAATATGATACTGCTGCTGTGACGATTTGTATGACCACTCGAACTGCGTTAAGACTGTCCAAGTAGTAGTTGAAATAATCGTACTAGCAATATCTTTACCGTCGACATACAGCACAACGTACTGACAGTTCGCATACATCACAACGTACTGACAGTTCGCATACAGCACAACGTAATGACAGTTTGTATGCAGCACAACGAACTGACAGTTTGCATGCAGCACAACGTACTGACAGATCGCATACAGCACAACGTAATGACAGTTTGTATGCAGCACAACGAACTGACAGTTTGCATGCAGCACAACGTACTGACAGATCGCATACAGCACAACGAACTGACAGTTTGCATGCAGCACAACGTACTGACAGATCGCATACAGCACAACGAACTGACAGTTTGCATGCAACACAACGTACTGACAGATCGCATACAGCACAACGTAATGACAGTTTGCATGCAGCACAACGTACTGACAGATCGCATACAGCACAACGAACTGACAGTTTGCATGCAGCACAACGGACTGACAGATCGCATACAGCACAACGTAATGACAGTTTGCATGCAGCACAACGAACTGACAGATCGCATACAACACTACGTACTGACAGATCGCATACAACACTACGTACTGACAGTTTGCATGCAGCATAACGTACTGACAGTTCGCATATATATCTACATGGTATTGCTGTAATAAGGAAGAAGCCCGTTATTTGTTAAAATCATTATGTTTGAATGATGTATTTTTTGTTTTATTTTAATAGTGTACCAAAGGTGTCGCTAACTGTACATACAAATTCCTTTATTTTAAGCAATATTTTAAAATACAGAAAATTGCTATTTTATGATTTTATAACTTTCAGTATGCAGTCTGTGATATTTCATTTCAGTTTATGCAACCATAACATCCGAATTTTGAGTCTGGCATGCCGTTGTGAGAAAGCTAAGCCTGCTAAAAAATGTTCAATAAGAGGAAAATATATTCACTTGTAACGTCTGCAAATCCACCTTTATTTCGAACGAATGTAAAGTTATTAATTTCGCGCTTGAACGGCTTTGACACGCAGGCGGCAGGTAAGAGCGTGTCTGCCGCAGAGGATACAGCGCGGAGATGTGCGGGCTGCAGTCAGCCAGGAGTTAGAGCAGAGGGTGTGGGAGATTGTCCCAGCTACACTGCGCCTACACTGTTGAGGGGGAGGCTGTGACGTAACAACAACCCTCTTCTCCTGTCTGTCTGTCAGTTGCAGCCTGCACAACCACATCTGACATGTCTGCTCCTACCAACAACACATCCTAGCTGCTTTAACGTATTTTATAACAGCGAGCTGCCAGTGCAGAGAAAGAGTAGCCAGGATTCACTTACAGCACGCAAGGAACACGCTAATATTGTCCCTACACACACACACCTAGGTGGAATATCAGCAGCTACATTTAATTTCATGTTTGTGATAACTTTTGTTACCGAACTGTTTTTATACGTTTGCCCACGTTATCAGGTAGAGTATAAAATTCCGAACAACTTAAATTAAAAGTAAATAGAATCCTTTCATCAAATTGACTTCGCGATTGAAGAAAGGAAATGTTTGAACATTCAGTTTTTGCAATCTCGCACGCCAATTTAATACAACCATTCTATCAAGGTCATATTTAACCTGTCCACCGTGCCATATTCCACGCTCTGTCACGGGCAAGTGGACAGGAATAAATATAAAACAATATAACGAAGATTTTATTATTCTAAGATGGCGGATGTTCCACCTTAGCAAACACGACGTAACGAAACACAGACCGAAAGCTCTGAGCAAGAACTTCATTTCGGTACATTTTTGTTACGTGTTCATGTATACCGAGGTTTAATGACGTCACACAATTGACGTAACCGTGTAAGCTCGTCGTAATAACGTGCTATTCGCGTAACTGGTTACATAATTAGTACAGTGTTATTTCAACGGTAATGTTCAATTAG
Source organism: Medauroidea extradentata (assembly GCA_003012365.1). Taxonomy (NCBI): domain Eukaryota; kingdom Metazoa; phylum Arthropoda; class Insecta; order Phasmatodea; family Phasmatidae; genus Medauroidea; species Medauroidea extradentata. The sequence continues at coordinate 26,875 of PNEQ01040516.1, read as the reverse complement.
CCCAACTCTATGCATCTGTGGGGCACTTGAAAGTTTGTTGACATTACTTGCTTTCGTATGTTTTCTGTGAACTACCGTATGATATGCAGACCAGGACATAGGCCATTGCTGCACTACATCGTCCCAGACAAGAAAACAACCACATTGTCACCGTTGTGTCGTCTAATTTCTTACTGGTGATGTCGTTATTCCGTCTTGTTCTTTGACTTAGTAACTGCCACTGTAAAAAAACTTCCTCAAATGTTCAGGAAGTAATTAACCTAAACACAATATGGGGCAGTTACCATACTTCCGCCTTGTGAATATGCAAACTGTTACACTTGTTACAATACGAGTCTGGTAACTTCAGTGTTCATTTGAGTGTTTTATATAAAAAGTTTAGGAACGTTATGGATGTCTGGGAAACTATTCTGCCATACCTACTTTCTAAGCGCTCCTGTATGCACGTCTGACAAATTTACTTACTATTTTTGTCTTGACTGTATTGTCCTGTTTTTATTTCAGTTTCCTTTGTATATTTAGTTTGCTTAGGTACCTGCGACATGTTTCCTGACTACCGTTATTGTGAAGTAACCTGTCTGCCGTACTTCCTATTGTGCTGCGTTCCATATTCTGTTCGGATTTTTGGAAGTGTCCCTTTTCCAATGGTTTGATTACAGTACACTTTGGAGAGTTTGCGTTGCCATTCTGATACGTCCGAGACACACACGCATGGACACGCGTAAATCCCCCCCCCCCCCACACACACATACGCACGCACAAACGTTGCTTTCTGAAAACGTAGATACAGACTTTAAACAGTACTTCCCACAAATAAGAAAGTCAACGTCACCTTTTAATGTCTCAAAGAAAAAAAATTAATGATTGTAAAGCACTGTATGTCATTTGAGTGGCTCGCGCGTAGAGGTGATACTGCAATACATACGCCGGTCAGTGTAGCCCTTAGCTCTCCTTCGTTTTAAATACAGCCTACGTAAGAAGTCACCACAATTGCTTTCTTTATAAGATATACGCTGTAGGATTTGTAGTGCTCTGCTTCTATATAAATAATAAAAATATATTTTCTTATAAAATTACAGTATTGTCTAGTAAACAGCAGAACTTCAAAACATTTTAAATAACGATGTTATGTAATAGTTCACTTTTATGAAGACAGAGCGAGGTGCGGCACTGATAACACGTTAGACAAGTATTCGGGAGGACCCAGGTTCGTTCCCCTGCTCCGGTCATCCTGATTTTCATTTTCCGTGGTTTCCCGAAGTCTATCCGGGCAATCGCTGGTGTGATTCCTACACACAGGCCATGGCCGAGTCCTCTCTCAGTCCCTGTCCTTGTACTAAGTTGAGCTTCGCTGACTCTAAAGACCTCGCTGCACGAGACGTAAAGCACTTATCTTACCTCACGTGGACTTCTTTAAATGACCTTGCAGTTGTACAGACTTTCAATTCTCCATTGATCTTTGCTGGCCAAAGTAATTGTTTATGTGCTGAAGCTTTGTCGTTTTTTCCGAAGAGTGGCCGCCAGAAATATTTCACTTATTCGTTTTACGTATTACGCAAATACGTAGAAGCCTGGAAAGTGTGTGATGTGTGGAAATTCTTGCTCGAAATTATCGCAGAGCAGCTTAATAAATAGGGGCCGAAAAATTTCGATTACCTTCACGTTAGAATGCACTGTACTGTGTTTACTCAAACCCCGACCTCATGTCAACTAGCTGCTACTCAATGGAACAACAGACAATGAACGAATATACTGGGCTTGAGTATGCATAGTACAATGGATTCTAACATGCAGACATTAAACCGGCGAAATTTTCCGGCCCGTATTGACTTACTCGACACTTCCTGGAAGTAGCTGAGCCAATAATAAAACTAACTTAATACAGGCCCATTACACAGTGTCAGCGAGCAGCTAATAAACAGCTGCTGTCTGCACGATTACACAAATATTCTTGGAGGCTAGCCTGCAGCTCAGTGAACCCGCCAATTTTTCCGGTCTCTACCTATTGATAAATAGTTCCAATGGCCTTATATTGTAAGCGTTTAATGGCGCCACGTGCCTGCACGTTAGACGCTCAGAAGTAACGGAGCTATAAGGGCTACCCTGAAACGTGCAACTAATACCGCATCGCCATAACGAACCAAGTGCTAAACTAGCGTGCAAGATTCCCGCCGATATATTTTTTACTATGGGACTTTAAGCGGTGGCCACATAATTTTATTGGTGGAAAGTATGTAGCAACGTTCAATACATGCTTCTATCTGAGTTTGACATACATCCGGTTTGTACATTTAGAAGCACGGCAGCCTGAAAAGGCCAATTTTTAACCCCCGACGCAATGAGGGGGTGTTATAAGTTTGACGTATCTGTGTGTGGCATCGTAGCTCCTAAACGAATGGACCGATTTTGGTGCTTTTTTTTTTTTTTTTTTTTCGTTGAAAGCTGAATTTATCGAGATGTCTTAGCTATGATTCATGGAAATATGTTTAGCCGTTTAAAGATCATAAGCTCTTTTTTTTTTGTGAATATGAGCAATTTTACTGTTTTGATAGATTATAAATTTAGCCGGGGTTTTTGAAAGTCTCAACTTGTAGCTATGTTGGACGGGGAGGGTTGCCTTATAAACTGTTTTTTAATGACCATGACATTTCGTCGTTGTTCGAAGTGTGTTTTCTTTTCGTATTGGCACAACTGGCGCATTTAGAATAGTTTCGTTAAAAAAAAAGTATTTATTAACACTGAAACGTATTTGAAGCGCGTGTTAGGCGGCCTCCTTAAGACAAAGGAACGCATAGAACATATACATCATAACATTCGGTGACTTTTGTACAGATTTAGGCGTTTACGACAAGTCACTTCGTCGGCCTGGGTACAACGACATTCCTACTCGATTCGTTTAGAAAGTAACCAAAATGTAGTTTGATTGCGCCCAAAAAGTTAACCGGATTAAATACTTCTATGCGTTTACATCATCACCTGACTAACCCCTGTAGGTTGAGGCGTAACCGAGAAAATCTAACCAGGGCCGGTTATTTTTCGCAACCGCCTAATGTAGTCTAACGCGGCTGTGAAGAGCGAGCCAATCACGTCAGAGCATCTCACACAGACGATTGTCTTCCAGTTGGAGAGGTAGTTCATGAAACGATCATCTAGTACTATCAGCCAATAAGAATTTCGGTGTAGTTTTGTCCTCTGTGAGTCAACGGCGCGGTCTATCTCGGAGTCTTGACGCGAGTAAATGGTTTTGGAGAGATTTGGAGGAAAACTCACAGGTAGTTTTGAAATTTGTATAGTTATATCTATGTACGTCACGAAACGCATATGACAAATTTTTCGCTCTCGGAGACATCAATTCAAGTTCTCATTTCTACTATTAGGATTACTTTTTAAGAATAAAAAAAGACACGTAATATTGACTTTATTAGAGTTAGTTGCAAAATATTGAACACAGGCAATGCAAAAAATGTTTCGAATAAAAAAATTAAAAGTCTTGGGATTACTTTCGGCCACTGTTGACAGAAAGTAAGGTTAATTCATCCTTAAAAATCAACATTGTATTTTTAGTAAAAAGTCGGAAATTACAGGGAGTTAAATTATAATTTTGTGCACAATGTTACTGACATCTTCGACCAGTCAAGAAACCGCTTTTTAAAACTCTCCATTTCATGAAAATAGCAGGGCGTGGTCACCCTTGATAATTACGCCAGACCTAATGTACATTTTTTTAACTAGGCCTCATTTCTAATACGGAGTCACCACCCGAAGTTTGTAACATAACAAATACATTATATTCCTAACCTGTCGTACAATTAACCTTATGGAAAAGCATATGTTCATTTAGATATTATATTATAAATAGTATAGCTGACCGCGGAGCATTGTCTCTGACTGTACAATGTAGAGAGCTCGTTAAAAACTGTTACCACAACTGTAATATTTTCCAATACCTACAATTCACATTGTATTTGGAAGATGAAAGTTTATTATTTGAAACACTGCAAACATTTCCTTGAATTTAATTTTAACATGTCTTAAATAAATGTTTCAGTAAGTTTTTTCTTTGGTAAAATAAAGTACGCATTTCCGTTACGAATGCTTCAGGAACAACACTTTGTGAGGAAACCGTAATAATTCAGGTGTTTGTATCTAATCAAATAGTAGTCTAGTTGTTAAAAATAATTAAAATATAACAATTTTGTAACTTATAATGTAAATATATATTTTTAATAAAAACGTTAATATCTGAGACACGTGTAAATGAAAGAATTTTAAATTTATAAAAGAAACTTATTGACATTTCCTTACACGCAAACACAGGAATTATTTTGACGGAGAAGCTCGAAGAATGTTTACACGCAAAGTTTTGTTTCTGAAGCATCCAAAACGGAAATACGCCTTTTATTTGGGTGAAAATAAAGATTCAGATTAATTATTTTTTCAAGCATGTTTACAATTCCATTATTACATATAAAAAACTATTTTCCTTTTCCATATGCTATTTAAATTGTGCCTATTTGACAATTCGTGTGGTTTCGGTAACAATTTTTAACGAGCTGTGTATATTGTAGTCATATGCAGCGCACAAAAAGAAAGCTCTTTATGTCTACCTTCTAGCATATTCTCCTTACGTGAACTTGTGCTTCTGTATTTCCTTCTAGATTTATGTGATACTTTTTTTACAATCGTGTCATAGAAATATAGGGTTATGATATGATATGAGGCGAGACGGAGACGAGAAATAAGCTCGTGCGCATAGAGGCGGTCATGTAAGTGTTGAGAGACCAAGGGTCGGTCTGGGAAGTTACGGCGGCGCCTAGGCGCACCTGCAGAGGTATGGAGCGACCCTGCTCTGACCTTGAACTCGCCCCAGACACTGACCCGACCGCACGCCGTCTTATCGCCCTCTGACACGGCGCGCTGTCGGCGGGGTCGGCATAACTGGCGTCTGTATCGCGTGAGCTTTCCCGCCCCTCGGAAGTATTCGGAAGCATTCGTTTATCCTCGGCGATAGAGAGTAGACACACAGCGCCTCGTGTATTCATATTTATTGGTTTCCTTACCTAGCAAAACCGTCTTTGAATTCAGCGCACAGTATTTTCTGACACTTTAAACTAATTTAAACTTACCTAAACGAACACAAAGTAGCAGTCACAGAGGCCGTGATAAGGAGGGGGGAATAGGAGGGGAGATGTCTGGCTCAAACGCCGAGGATGAACGAATGGCTCCGAGTATTTCCGAGGAGCGGGAAAGTTCACGCGACCGAGACGCTCGGGTCGGCATATTCATACACCCTCTTCCATGACCTGTGACCTCCTCGTCACCTTTAACGTGCCGGCAGTAGTTTCCCCATTTAACAGTCAGTTGAAGAGTGAGTGAAGAGGTTTTGGTCAGCACTTAACATCGATGCATGTGGCACTGGTGAGGGGTGACATGATGTGAGCATGGTGCAGCGACGGAATGAAGGGGGGAGGGAAACGGGAGACCCCCGAGATAATCCTCCGACCAGCGGCATCGTCTGACACGATTCCCACATGCGAAAATTCGGGGACCAACCCAGCTAGGAATCGAACCCGGATCGCCTTGGTGGGAGGCGAGATGTCTGACCCCTCGGCCACCGCGACCTGTCAGTTGAAGAGATGTGTCGTGCTGTTATATTATATCCATGTAGTTTAGTGGATACTACATTATTGTTTTTATGACAGTTTGAATGTTTTTTTACTAGTTCGCAATAACATAGTCATAACATAGTACGCAATAACATAGTACAGCTTGAATGGAAGAGCATACGAAATTAAATGAAAGTGGTAAATTAAACTTCCTGGTTTATTTACAATTTTATGGGAAATGACTTGTATAAAGTCCTCAATCCAAGCAATATTAACATTTTATATTTACCATTATTTGCGTGTTTGTACGCACTTTACTATCACAAATGACCGTTTTATGTCAGTCACGAACACTTAAAACCTTCTAATTTTCGACAAATTAAATGTCGCTCTTAGAATGTCTTATTTTATATACTTTTCTTTAAAACCTGTTTCGTCTCTCTCCTCACTCCAGTCTAACATTCTCCTCAGTCCCAAAATAACTTACGTGACACTCTGTTCTCTGTCTACCACTCTCGCCATCGCACTCTTCTTTCCATTTTGAGACTCTTTATGTCACAGCGAACCAAGTACTACTCGACCACGACAACTAGACCCGCGGGGAAAATGCTAACTACAGCTGTGTTGTCCTTGAACACCGCGCGCAACTGGTGTGGCGCACCACAGCACCGGCCATAATACTGTGGCACAGGCAGTTGGCTCTGTTTTCACCGCTCTACGTCTCCACTGGCCGTGGCCATGAGCTCATGTCAGGTGCAGTACATTTCCCCTCCCTGTGACGTGTCTACCTACTACTAGCGCCTCTCTGGAGGACTTGTTGTCGGGGTCGAGTAGTACATGTATTTAAACATTTCTATTTAATTTTATTCAGGCATAATTCCTGAACATTAGTATTAGTAACCAATATATGCCTCATTATTTTAATTATTTTTGTTAATCAATTCACAGATATTCGCAATTACATACATGAGTGGAAGAAAATCATTTTACGTTTCAGAAACCAAAGAGGGACTTGGCATCACACCTTCGATTTGTTGACTGCTGTTCCGCTGCCTCTTCTCTTGTCCGCCCTCGTGGCACGCCATATTGCTGATCCACAGTCTTTCAAATACTGGCTACAACGTTCAAACAATACATGCTGACATGTTGACTGTACGTCGTATTTATAGTGAGTGCGACCCCATCCAAATCTTCGTTCGCTTTCTCAGTGACACCGAGGGTTCCAGTTGACGAATCTCTTTCTTCACAATACTTGAAGCGCATACAAGGCAACATAACGGTACCTTGAGGCATGTACAGCCAGCTGTGGCAGTAGTAAAATACTGAACAATAGAAGTAAAACATGCGGAGCCTTTGAGATAGTTCACTACACTTTATATTCCACAACATTTTTTCAGAAACCTCTAACGTTGCACAGAGTTTTCCTGTCCTTTTTAATGTGAGGATGTATTTCATATGTAAAACACACTTACGTAGGCCTAATTAATGAATTAAGGGCAGCTCTACAATTTTAATAAAAAAATCTGCTTTTGGAGTTCCATATATCGTTTCAGAATTCCCTGTGTAGCTGGCAATAATGACATTTGTTTAATGAGTGCAAGTGTTGGTTTATTACTACTATAAAATTACTGTATTTTATTTTAAATCAGCAATATGCACACATTTTTGCATGGCAAAGCATTCTATATATTCAGGAAAGTGAAGAGTACACAGGAAAAAAAACATGGCAATGTCAATTCGCGGAGAATGAGTCTGTGTTGTGTGACAACTTTAGCAAGTATTTCATTGCAAGATGAATCGTTACTTTTGGAGATCCACGCAGCAACATATGCAGTGCCTGTGATAAGTACCGCGTGCTGACGTAACAGCGCTTCAATAGACTTTACCCGGGTCTTTGTTCATGCCAGATGAAATACACACACTTGAAAAGCAGATGACGTCAAAAGTGGCGAATAAAGTCCATAAGCGTGAAGTCAAAGTATTTTATGAACGAAAGCGAACATGATGGAAAACATGATGAGTGAAAGCAAGATGCGACTGACTTTGACTTTAAGAAAACCTGCCTGTGCCTAACCTCATGTCCAATGATGTGTGTACGTACTACCTACTTTCGGCAACTGTCATTATATTCCTTTCACACCTACACTTTGTCTAAAGGTCGTTCAGTTTTCTACTGGTACCCATAAAAAGAAGGAAAAATGTTCTGCAGAAGTGGTATAAATCGTATGTATCACTTTATTTTTGAAGTTTCATAAATGTTTTAAGGAGATCATTAAAGCATGGGCTGAACGTACAAAGTATGCTGTAAGATCGTCGTGCATTTTTGTCACCTTGTACTTTGTACCATAACGACGGTCGGTAATATCAGCCATGTACGCAACATTTCTTGAAGTACTGTGATGTTTTTTTAACATTGCGTAAATTCATATTTCATTCCAAAATGAAAGGAGGAAACAGGCGTAGCAACTTTTGAGATATAAACTTTAAGTATAGTGTCTTTACAGGGACTAATACTTGAATATGCCTTTAGATGGCAACTTGTGAGATATTAACTGTAAGTATAGTGTCTTTACAGGGACTAATACTTGGATATACCTTTAGAAGGCAACTTGTGAGATATAAACTGTAAGTATAGTGTCTTTACAGGGACTAATACTTGTATATATTTTTAGATGCCAGAGTATGTGGTGTGTGGTGTTACATATCAACGTTTTACAGGTTTTTAGACAATGTCGGTTTTTAATCAAAACTGTAACTTTATATATGTATACATAGAGAGAGAGAGAGAGAGAGAGAGAGAGAGAGAGAGAGAGAGAGAGAGAGAGTGTGTGTGTGTGTGTGTGTGTTTTATTAACGGAGTCGTATTGATTACTGTGTACTACTGTGGTGTGGTGTGACTTATTCACAGTTAATAAATACAATTCATCCTCCTTTCCTCCATTATTGAATTTGACGCCTACACAGTAATCTCTTTCGTTGTCACAACAAGATTTTTACTTTAAACATGATCAATTGCAATAAAAAAACTTGTGCTACAGAGGTATTTAAATTGCTATAAAGAAATCTTGCCTTACATTCGTACAGCCTTATGTTTTGTGTCACATTTTGTCATTAAAGAGTTTTCTTTGAAAATAATATGTTTCTTTGTAGGAAAGGCAATATTTTCCCAACATAAAGCTTGTGTTAAAAATACCACAACAATTTTCATCACAAAGATTCCAGATAAATTATCTTTACAATGACACAATTGTTACAATTGTTGCTGAAGCCTTTTAAACAAAATTTTCATTGCGCAAAGTAACTTTGCAGTGGCTCATATTTAAACAAACATTTTGCTGTCGCAACGAAAGTATTTTACTGTGTGATTTACGTAGTAGGCTCTCAATTGTCCACAGAACCAACACAGTGTCCGCCTAGATGGACAGCTGCACTCCTCTATTGATGCACGAACCAAAGATGCGAGTTAAGTCATATTGAATCCCAAGTTGTTCAGTGTATTTCTAATGCAACATCCGTCTTCATATTCCCGCAGAATGACAACACTAAAACCTGCCTCGCTGACTCCATTTTGATATTGAATATCTGGGCCAGGAATTATATGTTTGAATGACAACTCAAGGAGGAGAAGGATGGAAAAGTCTCACGGAGGAAAAGATCGGAAAAGTCTCAAAGAGGTGAATAATGTAAAAGTCGCAGAGAGGTGAAGAAAGGAAAATGTTTACATGTAGGAACTTTATGGGCGTTTACCTATTATTTATAGAAATTACTCAAAAGGCTGGTTGAGAAAGGCCATCGCTAGTGAGGTTGGCACGTCTCTAGCCCACATCCTTCCAAACACGAGGAACATACCCTATACTCTACTGTCCAACCAAATACGCTTCAAAGGTACCTAGCTCTTATTTGTCCCTTCATTTGAGAACACTTCATTATTTACAGCATAGTCACTGGTTTGCCAGAGGCGCATGTCGTGGTTACACGTTCCCGAAGTTCAAAATACATGCCAACATACACCATCTCATGATCTATACGAGAAACATTGAAAATAAAATAAATATCATAAGTATAACTAGTCATTTTAGGTGAACAGGATTCTGCAACTATTTGTTTTGCTGGCTTACGTACACACATCTGCAGCTCCACTTCAAGGTTGTTGGCAGAGAGTGTTAGTGCAGAGGTGTCACTTTACTGAGCCAATCACAGCAGTGTTATTGCGACAGCAACGTCTGTGATTGACTGGTAGAATCCCGAGAGTTAAAAACATCCAATCACTGACCATGAAGCAAAGCTGAAGATATTCATATAAGGCATTGTTGCAAAATTCTTCTCTCAAAAATTACTAGCTGTAATCATAAGCCATAATTAGAGGTAATGGTTAGGGCCTGGGCCACGATATTGTCGCGAAAAGATTATTGCCTCACTTTGTTTCAGTGTCTCACGTGCACATCGGCAGTTCTGTTTCAAGGTTATTGGCAGCGTGTCTTTGTTCAGACACGTTTCTCATTTTACTGTACCGATCAGAATAAGATTATTGTGAGTCTGTACGTCTGTAATTTGCCAAGGCAAGTGAGAGTAAAATCATCCAACCACAGACGATGTAGCAGAGCTGCAGGTGTGCACATGACGCATCGAAACCAAATGTTGCAAAAATCTTTTCGCCGTAAAATAGTGGCTCTAGTGACGGTATATCGTGAAAATGTTTTGTGCCAACAACCCTTGAAAACGCTGTCGTTTCTGATGACATGTATGATTGGGTGATCTACGTCTAACACAACGTAGCTGTTTGCAGACCAATAATAGGCATCAAATATTACAGATAGCGGGATTCTTATTGACTCAGTCAAATAGGGTAACAGCTTCGCATACAAGCGAAAGCCAGTAATCTTTTCACAAGCTTAACGCGCGTTAAAATCCAACAAACAGTCAAGTTTTTAAACCATCATCTCCAGCCGCAATAAATTTTAAAACACTAGCCAAGTGAAAGAATATTCGAAAAATACGCACACACGATACTACACAGCAGAACTGTATTACTTTTTTTATGTAGTGGGCAATAAATTATTTTTAAAAATGTAATTTCTCTTAATTCAAGCAAATGTGTGATTGCACACCACATTACACGTTAATTGGTAACACTGATGGGCAACCCATACTGCGTGAGTGTTGTGCAGAAAGAACTTAAAGAGGAAGTAAGTGTCCGTTACCTTCAAACTTCTAACCTTTCGAGATGTTCTAAAAAAACATTTCGTAGAACCATTTAAGCTGCTAAAAATACACACGTTTCGGCAGAAGTCGCCTTGGCAACTTATCTCCTAACAATCTAGAATTTTTACAATGGAAATTTTTAAAAACATAGTTGCTAAGTTAATTATCTGTAAAACTACAAAGGTTGTTCTTGTAAGGATATGTTTGTAACGTAACAAGGTATTCATATATTGTATCTGCACTTGTAATGTAGGAAAATAAGATTTGAGGTACTTATTTTATTCTTACCATAAACATGAACTTAGTTGTTCAAGAAGTGGTAAAGAAATAATTTTTACATGTGGTTATTTAGGAAAAAAAATGTGAACGGATAAGGATCCGAACCTTTATCGTTACGCTTGCTAACTACGCAGTTTACACCCGACCAACTGAAATTACATTGTGTTAGCTGTATTTACTACCTTTTATTTTTATATATTTAAACTATAGTTCACTAATTTGACTTTTATATACATATTCACTTCATTTCACCAAATTCCTACAAGAGGCTGTACTTTATCGCTACCGACAAACCTATCTGATATTGTTTGTCTACAAAGTTTCCTAAGCTTTCCTACAAAGAAAATACTTGTCAATTTTCTAGCAAATAACTTGACTAGGAAATTCTCACAGTTACCACCGCGGATATGTGACCGTTGGTCTCTGAGCAGCAGTAGTTTGTAAACGCCAAAATATGAACTGACATTGTATCCAGTGCGCTACGATATTTTGGCATGTAATTGTATTGTCTTGTATGTGATTGTACCGCGTTTATTTAATCGTATTAAATTATCAGAAGGAAATTGTTAACACTTTGCTTTACGAGTTATGTCTTCTTTAGTACGGGGTCCTGTCATCAGCAATGTACGCGATATCCACAATGTCTTGTTACCCCCTTGTAGGTAGTTTATGTATATTGTTATGGTAGTATGATGTTATGGTATCATGTGTTGTAACATAACCTTAAGTATCCAGTAAATCCGTTTGGGCTCCTTCATTCTCATGGCAAAGAATAATTTTGCGCCAAGTTCTGTGAGACATCTTCCGAAGAATTTGCGGGCTGATACGATCAAAAGCAAGTCTCGCTGCTTCTTTGAGTTCATCTGTGGTTTCTAGTGCTGCTGTGTAACACACTCCTTTATGAAGCTCCGAAGGCTATTATCACACGTCGAGAGATCTGGGCTTCTAGGTGGCCATTCAAATGGAGCAGGCAGCACTGCTGAACCTCGGCCAATCCAACGCTTCCGAAAGAGCTCGGCAAGCTATTCCCTAACAGAGATGGCATAATGGGCTGGCGCTCCATCCTGTTGGAACCACACATCATTCAGTATACCAAGTTCCTCCAGTTGTGGCACAAACCAGGTTCGCACCATGTCCAGATAAGTTGTCTGGTTCACTGTTCCATCAAATAAATATGGTTCAAACAAATGTCGATTGTTCATTGCAGCTCATATTATGACATATGGAGGATTATGTTCCAATTCCTCGACATAATGTGGATATTCCTTGGACCAGAACACAACATTCCGTGATCGACAGCTCCGATAGATGGCACACTCATATACATATCCATACATACACACAGTAAAAATAATCAATGTGATAAACATTGTTCAGTAATTCTTAATTAATATTCTGATAGGATGTGAGCTACCGCAGAAACTCTTTGTTAAGAAAGTCAATGCGAAACCAAAAATAGCCACAATTAACCACTTGTCAAAGAAATGGCGTGATCTTTTTGTTCTTGTTACTATCGCTACAAGTGGCCATCTTAGATAAGTAATAAGATAGTAGGTATCGTTATTATCTTATACGCAGATAGTAATGCAGCTCAAGGAACGTGTACTACGTAAAGTCGCCAAGCATTACTACATGGTTCACATGGAGATAAGCTATGTTCCTGGTTTGTCCGCCAGGGTCGCTGCTGTCTCGGCAGTGACGTGGCATGAGTTGTTGCTAGGTAGGTATGGCTGCACTTGCCGAGATCTATACAGGATCCTGTGACATTTGCCGCTGTGGGTCATTCGGGATAAAGCGAGCTCTAAAAATTAAACCTTTTAAGAATATCACTAGCCGTTACTGCATATGCTTCTACATTAATAATAGTTGCCTTACTGCTTGTAAGTTTGGCAGCAAAATTACGTAATATGGTCCCGTGTGTTTCCTATTCAAATACAACAGTACAGAAACAAAATCAACCGAAATCGAGATAATTGTATTTAATATAATTAATACACTTTTATTTATTAAACTGTATAGATTCATACTGGCTACACAATTGATCTTACATGCGCAAACATCAAGTGATGTGTCGAGAGAGGTTAGACATGTCCCGTTGTTAGCCGTTACGTGCGGAAAGATACAAATCGGACAAAAACAGAACTTTAGCAGGGCTTTTCTGAGTGCTCAATTTATTCCGAACCGCCTATACAACCACTGGCGTGTTTGTCTGCAGGTGCTGCTTTTCCCAGAACAAGACTATCCTAACTCAAAATTAATATGTTTGTTTGAAAATATGCTATTATATTCTTTGTTAAAGTCAAGCATGTGATCAAATACTTAAAAGCTTTTTGTGAAAACAATTTTCACAATGCAATGGTTTTGTCAATACCATTATAATATGCTAGGTAACCTTGAAACCTTAAATCATTTTTTCCGAAAACAGTGCTTTTTTTTTTTTTTTGTGTTCTGAGGGTGCGATTTGTGAGTGATTAGATATCCACTGTAAGCTACTGAAGGATGGGTAAAGGGGTGGGGGCGAGGACATGCCGTAGAAGAACAGGTCTGGACATTCGCCTATCTACCAATGTATTTTGCTTGACCCCCTTGTTGTTTGGCTGTAGTTCGTCAAGTTACCGAGAATATTGTGTTTTATTGGCGCTGCAGTTAGGGCGGTTGGACTCAAACTCCGCCCACTTCATAAACAATTTATCAAAACATAATTTATATCAATTTATGAAACACTCCCTTCGCTCACAAATTTTTAAGAAAAGGCTCCAGCAATATTTATTACCTTTATAATGTTAACCATGGGAAAAAGTGGACGGAGTTTGAGTCCGACCGCCGGGATTACAGCGCCAAAAAATACACCAATCTCGGTAACTTGACAAACTACAACCAAGCAACAAGGGGGTCAAGCAAAATACATTGTTACACTGTAAAAAAATTTTAGTTAAATTTTCTCTACATGTAATGGAAGCTAATTACCTCTACAAGTGAAGGAAAATTACTCAACACGTGTCAAGGAAAGTTACTCAACTGGTAATGTAATTTTTCATCACATATTGGCGCAAGCCTTCTAGGAGAATTTGACATAGCGCGCGAGCAACACTTCTGAGTGGTTTTTGTGGTGAATATACTACCTTGCGGAAAATTCCACACATATTCGGAAATCAGATTTCCCTCTCAAGGTTTTGGAATATTACCATACATATGATGAGTAATATTACTAACTTTTTTTTTGCAGTGTAGATAGGCGAGTGTCCAGACCTGTTCTTCTACAACCGTGGGCGAGGATAATAAATGAACAAGGCTCTGAAAGCTACAAGTAAAGGTTGGTCTGGAGGGCTGAATGCATATCTTACATCGCTGGTCGCTCTGGAACATTTGAAAGTCACGACCCGAGGTGTAGGTATGTGATACTAGTCCTGATATAGAGTGAGAGCGTTCCTTTAGTCTACACCCTGACACATCCTTCCACGACTTCTGTACTGATTTGAGCTCCATGCTTGCCCCTACACCTCTACCATTAGTATCACGTGCTACAAGGAACTTTTACACTCGCGTCTCGAGAGCACTAAAGTGGTTCCATGTTCGGCAATGATCGGGAAACTTCGCCAGGGTTCGAGCTGCAACCTGTTCTACCCAGAACTCTCCCCCTCCTTCCCTCTCCCTTGTGATAGTTTAGTTTGGTTCAATTTAGATACCAAAAAATGGTATTTGTATTCGAAGGACTGTTTTGCTAAGTTAGGAAACTACAATAACAGTTAGTGCAAATACAAGCGGCGACGTTATAATGGACGGAGTACAATACTGGCTGTACAATAACGTGAAGTGTGTGACGCGAATAAAATCACTAGTCAATCAGCGTAGAGGCTTCATTGACGTCAGAGCGACAAAATTCGCGGACGCGACGTTAATTTTGAATAGAAAGTAATTCTGTCTTATTCGCGTTGCGGATGCGACGAAGCTGAAAAACGGAAATTAATTTTGTGTCTGAGTTTTGGTGAAACGGGTGAGTTGATAATAAATTGCCGTTATTTATTTTACGAGAGTATTTGTGTATTCTTATAAACAAATCGTGCTTTTTTTAAGCACACGTGTAATTGTGATTTTATTTCCACGTATGGGAATGTCAGTAGGTATAGGCGATTCGGAATAAAATGAGATCTCAAAAAAGACCTGCTAAAGTTCTATTTTCATCCAATTCCTGTATTTCCGCGCGTAACATCTAATGACTGGAAATGTTTAACCTCTCTGTATACGTCACTGGATGGTTGCGTATGTAAGATAAACTGTGCAATCAGTAGATATATATAGTGTGATTAATAACGTATATTAATAATATAAATACAATTATGTCGATTTATGTTGTCTTTGTTTCAGTATTGTTGTATTTAAATACGAAAATACACTGAACTACTTTGCTTAATATCGCTGCCAACTATACAAGTTGTAAGGCAACTATTGTTAATGTTAGATTATATGCAGTAACTGTTAGTGATATTTTTCAAAGGTTAAATTTTTAGTTCCCACTTTATCCCGAATGATCTGTACTTTTAAAATATATAAAAAAATAAACGCTAAAAAGTAATACTGCTGTACAAGAAGTGGCTATGAACTATTTACATTTAATATTTTTTTTAGTACCCGTAGTTGTCGCGCGGCAGACGAACTAGTGTTCGTAATAACCAAAATGTTTAGTGTCGCATCGCACCCTTCTTGCTATTGTAATATAGCATAAGTTATTGTGAGTACGGCCAGATATTAGCCTACAGAAACATACGCATAGAGAAATACATTTCTTTGTAGAGGGGTAAGAAGCCATGAGACAGAAGGGGGAGGAGATTGTCCGCCATATTGATACGTGAAAATAGCTGTTAGTTAGCATAGTAATGTTAATGTACACGGAAAAAAATTCTGCCGCTTGTTGCACTGCAATCGTTAATGTACCTAATAAAATACGAAGCAATAGTCAAAGTACTTTAAACTAGAAACGGTAAAGTTAAAAGCCATTTAATTTAATTTTAAAATGGAACAAACCCAATCGTGATTTTCAAATCATCAACTTCATGTAACTTAAAATTCATGAAAGCTCTGTGATTGGTCGGTTTACGCCTGTTACCGATACCAGCGCTCAAGCAGCAGAAATTGTCCCTGTGCCAAACTTGCAGTAGAATTAACCTTATCAACGTGTATAATTTGACTGTGGGTTGTCCAACCATAACCTCATTTCTCAGTACTCCTATACAGCTGGTTGCACTCCGCCATATCGTTACATGAATAAACAGCTAGACTATAAGAAGTTGCTATTATCCATTAACAACACCATATTAATTATAGTGGTGCTAAAACTTTAGCTGATATAGATCCTGTTGATATTATTAGTTACAAAACTTTTAATGTAACCGTTACAAGAATGCTAGATACTGAATTCATTCTCACAGTGCTTCCATGTGCTGTAAAGTTCTCGCCGTGTTACTATAGGCGATAAAATACGTGTATTTTTACGTATTAGCGAATGTCATCCGTTGTACTTTAATGGTTATATGATGTTAGATTATGCTACTGTGTAACTGAATGTACTGTAATTTCAAGTGATGATGATGACTTACCTACCGACTTGCAACAGGAGTCTAATCTGGATAAATTGTTTAATGAGCTTGGTCAAAAGACTGTCAGTAAATTGTGTGATACTGCAAGGAACGTGGCTTCCACATCTAAAGAAACAGATACCGTTGTTAGTATATTCTTCTGGTCCCTGTCCACGTCAGACTGAACACCTCGAGATCAGATCAGCTTCCAAAGGTATTGAATGTGAATTCTAGACACATTAACTGTGGGGCCTCACAACGTTACCAACCAAGAAAGACAAAAATATCAGCATCAAAATTGTCAGCAGCTCCTCGATCACAGCGAAATGAAGCTATAGGCCTATTATTACTCAACGCAAACACAGAGACAATCACTCATAACCACTATTAAGTGTGATGAAGACACGTAAACAGGAAATAAAAGTTTAGAAAACAAAATAACGAAATGAAGTGAAGAGATTTTGGCCAGAACTTAATAGGCCCTACCTAGGTCTCAAGGTCACGGTCCCTATTTATGCTGTTTTTGTGAGTTTAATTTTTTAAATCCTGAAAGGAAGCAGATACCGCAAAACCGTTACACAGAAATGTTGGAAATAATTTGTACTACGTAGCCTAATTTTTTTAAAAACACAGCTTTGTGTAATTTTGGCAAATTATCGACTTAATTAAAATATTTAAGAGTTGATAATTAGCCAAAATGGTAAAAACTTAACTTTTGAAAAACTGAGGCTAAATAGTACACATTTCTATGTAACGGTTGTGCAATATCTACTTCCTGTCAGGATTTAAAATATACAACGTACTAAACTAGCATGAGTAGTACCCGTGGCCTTAAAGCTCGGTTTCATTCGCCATACTGAATTTTATTATTTTTCGCTTTTTTGAAATTCTGAAAAGAAAAATTTTAAACATGCGATTATACCTCAAATTCTATTTTACATTTCGCTACAGCACAGATCTTGCAATTTAGCTGTTAAGCTGTTAACTTATAATTACCCTGCAATGTGTGCAGCAGATTATTTTATATTCATAATTTTCCCGCCAAATTGAGACCTAACTATACATTACTAGCTCTATTGCCATGCTTGTATTGCAGCTCAAGATAAATCGAATTTGATGTATAGCCGCCGATTTTACATTTTTCTTCTAAGAAGTCCAAAAAAGCGAAAAATAATAAAATGCAATATGGCAACTGAAACCGTGCCTTAAGTGCTGGTGAGAGGTGACATGATGTGAGCATGGAAGAACGCTGGAATGAAGGGGCGGGAGTAACGGGAGATCACCGAGAAATACCGCAGACCAGCGGCATCGTCCGGCGCGATTCTCACATGCGAACATACGGGGATCGAATCAGGATCTTCTTGGTGGGAGGCGAACACTCTAGCCACTGGGCGAACCGCGGCTTCCAAATGACCACGTGACTAGAAAAATGAACGTTGCTGTAGCGTGTCACGTGTATTGATTTTTACGTACAGTCGCTCAACTTGTTCACATTAAGTTTATCTACGAAATGAAAGCTTGAAACTTCGCTGCACGTAGGCCCCCACAACTGTGAAATTATTCTAGGTCTAGTTAAATATCACAATAAATAAATTCAGTTAACATATTTTTTACAGCGTAATTACAACTGCAGTTGGCTCGGCAAGTGTTTGTGCGTGTGCGTACGCACTGCAACGCACCGTTGCAATGCACGACGCATGGTTCTGCGAAACGATTTCGACAGCGTATCAATTATTCGGAAGTAACGGAGCGGTAATTAACAGTCGCGTGGTCCGAGCGCTCGATCCGTTATTAATTCAAAGGTCGTGATGGCATTGACGGCGTGCATGCAGATAACTGCAAGTTGGTAATGTTGCCGTCTGCCCTGGGTCAAACACACATTTGACTGAAGCTAATAACGTCTTACATAAAACATGCTAAACACTCGGTCCTACAGACGAGGTGGTTGTGATGTTGGGTTAAGAGTCAGATTTGCAGGTTGGAAACTGGGCACGGATGATTCTTGGTGAATTAGGCTCATTTGTCAAAATCTTCGGTTTATTCTTTATTTAGCATCGTTAGAGCAACTGATTTGTGGTGAGAAAATTTTTACACTATGGTTATTGGTAGAGACATGAACTTTTCGCGAAAAGAATTTTGCCCCACTTTGTTCCAGTGCATTATGTGCACGTCTGCAGTTCTGCTTCATAGATATTGGCAGCGTGCCTTTGAACTGTGACGTTTCTCATTTGACTGTACCAATCACAATAAGGTTACTGTAACACCACACGTCTGTGATTTGCGTGTAAAACCCCCGACACACGAATGTCAAAACATCCAATCTCTGACCGTGAAGCAAGTCTGCAGACGTGCACACAAGTCACTGACACAAAGTGAGGCATATTTCTTTTCGCGAAAAGTTCATGTCTCTAGTTATTGGCAGCATGTCTTTGTTCAAAGGCGTCAGTGATTTTACTGTGACAACCAATGAGAATAAGGTAACTGCGACACCACAGTTTCCTATTCGCTGAAGAACTCCGAGATGCTGAGAGTTAAGGGGCTTCCCTACCTGGCCTTTAAGTGTGTTACAGCGAGTTACGACTATTCTCTTTTTGATGAAACTATTTAACACACATTATATCTGTTTATCTACGAAAGGAACACACACTTCAAACTACGTCGTTATAGTTTTAAAAATTCGGCACATTTATTAAGAAACATTATTTTCTGTTCCCTCAAAACGGCCAAAATTGGCTTTTCCAGACTGCAGTATCTGGGAAATTAACAGTCGTATTCGAAAAACACAACTATAGAAACAAGCCTTAGACTTTGAACTATGCTACCCACAAATAAAATAATGTGGTTACCGCTTAAAGTCCCACAGGAAAAAGCATAATAGTAAAGCACTGCATATCAGCTGAGTGGCTTGCGCGGAGAGGCGATAATACATTACACACGTGGGTTAGTGGCAGCCTTACAGCCCCTGCCTCACACACACCAACACAGCCTATCTAAAGAGGCCCGTTAAAGGTATCCAAACATTGAACATGTAACTGCAGCTGTGCCCGAAAGGTATTGAAACAAGTTGCGCATCGATTATTATCGCTACGGTGCATGCATTATATAAAACTGTCGCGGCAGTAATGGCCAGTACGAGTCGATAAAGAAACTTTCTGAAACTGAAACATAAATATTTTCCTGACATAAACCAGCTCTTACCTTACTGTAACACGTATACAACATACATCGATTTAAAAACGCCGAGCAAAGGCCGTGTATACTATAACAAAAAAATACATTGAAATTGTTTAATATTTAGTTTTTTAATGTAACAAACCTTTCTGGTAATTTCGTAATAAATAATTTGATGCAGTTTCACTGGAGCGCTTTCTAAGTACTTATGGGGCCGCGCCATTCGCCTCCCACCTAGGCGATCCGGGTTCGATTCCCGGCGGGAATAATTCACAGAGAAATTACATATTATGGTCTACGTAATAAAATATTTGAAAATATCCCGCAAACGTTTTTTGTATTTTCAAAAAATTTCAATTTTGCAACTTTTTTTTCTGTAATGTTGCGATTTTTTTACAATTCCAAATATTATGTTGTGGTTTTTTAGTGTTTTATTGCATAGTTCATGGATATAAGTTAACAGTAAATTATTTTAAGTGGGTCAGTTGATTTTCACTATTTTCATGGCAGTGTAACAAGCAAATTTTTATTTTGACGCACCGTTATGAGAAAACTATGATAGTTAAAATTGTTTCGTAAGAGGAAACTGCACTCACAAGTATCGTATACAAAATTAACAATATTTCATAAAAATATAAAATTATGACTTTATCGCACTAGAACACCCTTAAGCGCTGACCACTCACTCTAAGCACTTTGTGTTTAGTAAAATTCGCGGCTTGCTGAAATATTAAGAGGCGTATGTACCAGGCGTAATTTTCCACGCCTGAGGCATGAAGGAAATATGAGAGAGATAATATCCGCCGCTAATTCAACGCAGCAGAGGAAGTACCCAGTCCTCGCCTGTCTAGTTGTAGTTGATGTACAACTTTGCTCTAACTTCTGCGGTTCTGCGGCAACAGCGAGTAGTTTATACCCTGCGGTCAATAACCCTTGGCCCGCATGTGGAGTTGTCATACACTGCAGAAAGTACGTTTATACTGTGCTCAGTTGTCATTACATCTTACCCAGTAAGTGCAAGACCATCCGGTGTTATATATGGCACTAATAATGAGACTACACGAGGACAAATCTAAAAAAATGAGTTACGGAACTAATTTATTCGGAAGGTAACAGCTATGTATTCTTGTAGTTAATAAAATCTTGACCTTAATTGTGAGAGAAATATTTGTTTGGTTAACCAAATTTTTCTCGGAACGACCAGAACAGTCCACACCCCGTGTAACGCGGCCCACATTCAAATTACCGTAATGTTGTTGCTAGAGTTATGCAAAATAAAATAACTGATTTTAATTGTATTTTATGTCGCTGTCATATATTTAATAAACAAGCTCTGCATGTAATTCACGTAACTCAAATGTCATTACGACAACAAAAAAGTGTTGGTAATTTAAAGAAAGAAAAAGGGGGGGGGGGCTTAGAAAGTGGTTTTATAATAGTTGCATGTTTTCCGTCAACTGCGCCAATACAATTGTATAACTGCCATTCTCTCACTTTCTCTCATAATCTGAAGCAATATTTTGCCATATTTCAGTTGTTGGTTTGGCATATACGTAGGTTGAAAAGATGTCCACAATGTCGCAAAAACTTCTGACACCATTTTTTAAACTGTTCTTTCACTATGACTCTGTAGCTCGCTGCTATAGTTTTAAACATGTCTCCAGTTGCCAAATATCTAAAAAAAAAAAAAAAAAAAAAAATTAAGAGCATTATTAATAACAGTTAAAACAGAATCACACTAAACAGAACATTCTGAAGTAAGTAGGACATCGTTGCTTTAAAGTCAGTGTGATAGTTTGTACTAGGGTTAATATAGGCTGTTCACAGTAATGTGATCACGTAATGAAAATCGTCTCTGCAAAAACAGTAACCAATTGAAATATTTTATGTTGGCGTCATACTCTACGTTAAATTTTGATACATGTGAAACATATCATCTATATGTTTAGTTGTCATATGGAATTGTTTAGTATAAAAAAGTATTGAAAGCACTGAAAGTGACTAAGAGAAAAAAGTAAGCAGGGTTTCAAAACAGCCCACTTTATTGTGACGTTTAGGTTTAGATAATAATAAATAACTCTGTGGTTCACAATATAATTTGCGCCGCATACCAAAATGTAAGTCTTCTATGTCTGATTCACCGAATTTGCAACGCAACCACACACACTACAAAAGAAAAGGAGTAAGCATATTAAAATGATAAGCTGATAAATGTCGAAATATCTCATACATATATCGATTTTTTTTCAAGTTGATAGCATTAGAAGGCTGCTGACATTAATCTTTTATCTAATAAAATTACTTTACTGTTTCCTCAATTATATTTAATTGATGAGAATATGCATTTTTCTTTCAAGAACATTTTTCTTCAAAAAGTAAACTTGTCAGTAATATTTAACCAGGTCTGAGCTCAAACGATCTCTAATCTAAGTTGCGGTGAAAATTATTACTGAGTCACGTGGTTCCTTTCTAAGTTCCCTGTACGTCAAACAAGTTACAAAAAAATACTTACTGGCGTAAGTTGACTGTCATGTTGTTTAGCATAAAACGTCTGCATGCTATCATTAGTACAATAAATATAAGATGAAAATCCTACTATTGCGGTTATAAAATTCTTGTTACTTTCTTAACTGCAATTAGATCAACAATTACAGCAGACAAAAATGTTTGTTGTTTAGAATGCTATCAAAATGTATTCAATTCTGCAGTTAGGTTAAACTTTCATAAATTTACCCAAAAGAAAAGTTATGGTACAAAATTCAACATTTAAGTTGGTATTGATGTCTCCCTCTTAAGGTGGCCGCCCGTCCAAGCCAACGAGCTGTGTGCAAAACTTCAGCCGACACAAGTGTATTCGGAAACTACTCAGCGCAGCTACGTGAGAAATGACTGCTTGAGAATACCATTTAAAGAAAGTTACACGCGTGCAAAATCTTTTCAGGTCCTACATTAATCTATAAAACATGATTTCTCGTTGCTTACATAGGCAAAAATGGGTTTTGTTGCGACTCTTTTTAGGCATGGTAATTTTGTTTCAGAATAATTTAAATGGTATAGGTGGGTGCAACAAACCTACGTCATAAATAGGGGCTGGAATTTTTGATGAAAAGATTTTTGCCCCACTTTGTTTCAGTGTCTTACGTGCACACCTGCAGCTCAACTTCATGGCTATTGACAAGAGTGTTTTTGTGCAGAGTCGTTATTATTTAGACTGTGCCAATCAGTACATGGATAACTGCGACACATCACGTCTGTGATTTGCGGGTTTAACCTCCACACGCTGGGTGTTACGGCATCCAATCACTGACCACACACCATAACTGCGGGTGCGCACGTAAGGCACTGAAACAAAGTGCTGCAAAAATATTTTCGTGAAATTTCCTGTCTCGAGTCATTAAATTGTAGGGTCACCACTGAATCACTTATAGATAGAGGCACGTGTATTTCGCGTATTGATTGTAGGTCAGGTTGAACGGCAATAACCTGTATATCACGGTAACTTCCGTGATTAGACAACATATGTTTAGACACACCTTTGGAGGTTGCAAACCAGTAGTAAATAATAAAATAATTCGTACTTGTACGGTTAGGAGCCAATGGATATTCGACTCTGGCCAGTGTGTATGTATAGCACTGAGAAGTCTAGGCTGTTGCCAGATTAAAACGTGAAATACTCGTGCCTCTACTTGTTGCTTGGATGTAGTTCGTCAAGTTACCGAGACTGTTGTACTTTTTGGCACTGTAATCCGGGTGGTCGGACTCAAACTCCGCCCACTTTTTCCATTGTTAACATTAAAGTAAATAAAGATTTCTGGAGCCATGATTAAAATTGTGAGCGAAGGAAGTGTTTCATAAATTGATAAAAAAATACTTTTTGATAAATTGTTTACCTTAGTGGGAGGGAAGTGGGCGGAGTTTGAGCTCGACCGCCCGGATAACAGCGCCAAAAATGTATAGCATTGTCGGTAACTTGGTAAACTGCAGCCAAACAACAAGGGGGTCAAGTTTCCAGGCGAGTGTCCAGACCTGTTCTTCTACAACCGTGCTCTACAGTAACCTATCGAGACGTGGTGTTGTACAACCTCTATGAGCCCAGGGCACAAATATTTTATTTTTTAAATTAATGTTATTTTCATAAATTATTTCGACGTTACGTGACGCAGTTGTTTGTTACGTAGGTCTAAATTCCTAGAGTTTCTGGGCACGAATTCCGTTAAAAACTGCGTGCGAACGTTCAATTTTGACACACAAAAACTACAAGGCAGATCAAATTAGTGCAATTTACATGTAGTCGTTTAAAAGGGGTAAAATTGCAGTTCGCTTTCCACTTAGGTTCCTCTACATCAGCTGACATATCGTCGGTATACTGCCAAATATGATTAAGTCATTAATGTTATTTTGTTTAAATACTATCAAACTGTCGATATTAACAAAAATGTGGTAAGTTACTATACTGTGACACAACAGTACGAAACGACGGATAGACTTTAAACTTGGGCAATTGTTCGTGAACAACATATACATATTCCTAGCATTTTTTATAATTTTATCTCATTTTGACTTGGTCACTTTTGGCAGTAAACCGACGATATTATCATCTCACTAATCTCAAGTTTGAGGCACCAAATACGTTTCCTGAAACTTTGTAACGGCAATAAAGTTCAAGTGAATATTTTGAAAATATATAATTGACGGCACCGTCACCAATGGTTGTGCACAGGGTAAATCAGACGTTTTCCATTCGACTAACCACTTACCTTTAGGTGACTGTAGCTATCCCACAACGTAACATTTACAGAGCTTTAAATAAGGCCCAGGCGAAGTCGCTGTTAGTGGCAGGAACAAACTTAAGACAGCTTTTCGCGTGGACAGCTATAGCTACTTATCCTGCTGCAGAATTAGTTCAACTAACCGCTTGGACATTCTAACACTTGATGACTGAAGTACCAATCTTGTGTACAAATAAGTTTTTCAATTAAAGTAAATATTATCAGTTATGAATAATACTCGCGAGCAAAGCCGCGGGGGACTGCAAGTGTGTGTGTGTTTATCTATAATATATAACTCAACAACGCCTGGACCAATTTGACCAATTATTTTTTTTAAATGTTCGTTGAAGTTCAAAGATGGTTTTTACGGTGAGAAAAATTCAAATAATTGCCGGGAAAAAAAACCTAAAAACAGTAGAGTCAATTTGAGCTTTATTGCTAATGTTGTTTAAACAATGTATGTATGTTTCTGTGATCGAGGCCTTAAGCATTCACTCAGGTATTGTATAAAGTTTGGGTTGTGGGAGGGGTGGTGTTACGGGTTCGTATCCCGTGCAAGACTTTGCGATGGGAATTACCTGACATCATACAAGCGTATTTCGCGCGCTCTTTACACTGTTATTGAGTGCGCTAGCTGTTAAATGCCGGGCAGCTGTTTTGCGGTGGAAGCCGCAGCTGGGCAGCTGTTTTATAGAGAAATAAAGATGAATTAAAAAAAGAAGTTCTGCAATTAAAGTACGCTTAGCGCAGTGGACTGGACAAATCTGTTAGTATTTGATGTTTTAAAGATAAACAGTGAATATAGAATATAGTATCACCATCAATTAACACGTAACTAAAAGTTAGTTACTCTTTTCTATAGTACACGCGGGCGAAGCCGCAAAGAGACAGCTAGTATATATATATATATATATATATATATATATATATGAAGTGTCCTGACACACTCACTCACTCATCAACGCACAGCCCAAACCGCTGAACCTAGAACCATGAAATTTTGAGGAAAGCTTCCCCTTGGCCCGTAGGCACCCACTAAGAATGAATTTTTCGAAATTCGATAATTAATAGGGTGAAAAGAGGTTAAATGTGTTTTCAAAGAATCCCTGATATCTCATTAACCGGGAAAGCTATCATAATTTTTTAACTTCATAATATTGTCCAAAAATGCATATTGGCTAATTTTTCGATTTTGCGAATTTCAAATATTAAGGGGTGGAAAGCCGTCAAAAGTGTTTTTCAATAATCCGTGATTTCTCCTAAATGATTTCAGATAGTGAGGTGATTTTTTCTTTAAAATGATGCTTAAGTAAATATCTAAAAAGTTTTTTTTTTTTTAGAAATTTTCGAAATTCGTTCTTGAAAGCTCTTTAAAAAATAAAACGTTTTTTTTTTTTTTTTATTAATCTCACTTATCTCCTAAACCAGTAGAAATATTGAAATGGTTTTTGCTTTTAAATAAATCTTACGTAAATATAAAAAAAAATAATTTCAGGATTTTTTGAAATTCGTCCTTGAAAGTTGTAAAAAAAATATAATGTGTTTTCAAATAATCATCTGTACCGCTTATACCCGCTGAGATATCGAGATTATTTTTTATTAGAATGAAGCTTATGTAAATATCTAAAAATGAAATTCAGGATTTTTAAATGAAATTCGAAATTTAAGGATGTGAAAAGCAGTAAAATGTTACAGTCTCCCGAAAAAAGAAAATGATCACGGAGAAATAATTCAACAGTTGTTTCTTTTTGCCAACCTTCTCATAAGTAAAACCTCTTTGGACTGTCCTGTACATACGAAAGAATTATCACGGCCTGCCTTTAAGCATTCACTCAGGTATTGTATAAAGTTTGTGTGGTGTGGGAGGGCTGGGGTTACGGGTTCGTATCCCGTGCAAGATTTTGCGATGGGAATTACTGTGACATCATAGAGCATATTGCGCGCGCTCTTTACACTGAGCTAAGACAATTTATAGTTCACTGTTTTTGAGTACGCTAGCTATTAAATATATATATATATATATATATATATATATATATATATATATATATATATATATATATATATATATATATATATAACTAGCAGTCCCCCGCGGCTTTGCTCGCGAGTATTATTCGTTGTTTACTTTAATTGAAAAACCTCTTTGTACACAAGATTGGTACTTCAGTCATCAATTGTTAGAATGTCCAAGCGGCTAGTTGAACTAATTATGCAGCAGGATAAGTAGCTATAGCTGTCCACGCGAAAAGCAGTCTTAAGTTTGTCCCTGCCA
>PNEQ01040515.1:29729-41769 GCA_003012365.1 Medauroidea extradentata | reverse complement strand
TTGTACCTGAATTTAATTGTTTTATATGGGTCTTTTAAAAAAAAAAAAGATTTTCCAAGATGAAAATATCTTGTTCCCATAAATAAATTACGAAACTTAAATAATATTTTTATTTTTTTTTTGTCTATGTTTGTGATAACATCCCTCAAATTTTTGCACCTGTAAAAATCTGTCTCCATCTTTTATTAATTGAACATCCATATTGGGTTTCAATTTTCTCTCTGATGTATAATTGTTTAAAGTATCTGCAAGATTAAGAAACGTTATTTTAATTATTACTTTATCCAAAAATATAGGTTAATAAGAACGATTGTTAAACATCCCTTCACTCATACAATTGCACGGCAATAATGTGCGAACGACCTCGAATCCTGTCATTAATTTCCCGTCGCACTCATCTTCAAACATTTTACGGGATTCTAACGTTGTAGTGTGGGTGAGTATCAGCAAAACAGGCCGGCGCGATAGACAAGTCAGTGTCGAAATTCAAAGAAAAACGCAGTGTGTTAACACGCAGTCACTGGAGTCCTTGGTCTAAATCGCGATCTGCAACGACTTATTGGTAGATCAGTAAGAATGATTTGGTCAATGGCGGCTTGTGCTATTGGGCTGCAGCCCTCTCTGATTATTTGGGAATTACAGTAAACAACTTTCATTAGCACAGCTGGTGTTACAGAAGATAATTGGTAATGATATATTTTGAACTTTTGAACTACCTACTCGCCAAAACCTTCAGCCGATCGCGAAGTCTGAGGAATGTGAGCAAGTTTTAAAGATTTACTTGTGTACGCGTTTCCTGTGGGTGATCTGAACTACGCAGGGCTGTGCGGCGAGCAGCCCGTCTGACCTTGCTGGCGCATGCGCAGAGCGCGCCCCGGTGTGGCGAACCTTGGAAGAAGAGGGGGCGGGGGTGTCTGATAAATGGCGCGCTTGTGGGCTGCTAGCAAACCAGCCCAGCTCGCATGACCCGCACAGTGTGCCACGCTACACTGCACTAACGACAGACGCAACTTTGTCACTCAACTCGCTCGTTTCGCGACATCACTGCAGTAAATTGTACCAAAATTGTATGACCTGTCCTTCACACCGTAAGACTTTCTACGAACTTTTCACATTTTGCTTAAGCGACTTAGTTAATTAGTAAAAAAAATTCTAATATCGTACCTACATTTTCACTTCAAACCCAGCTGAAACTCATTTAAAAAAAAAAAAACCGGCCTAAAGTAGCATGTTTCTACAGATATGGGATTTTTAAACATATTACGTCAAAAGTAATAGTTTATTTGTAATATTCCGCCACAAAATCGCCTCAAATTGCAACGGTTTTCCTTGCTGCTTCAAGTGCTCAACACAGTAATACAAAGGTATGTTACATTTGTTAAAATCATCTTTGTTGATTTTGTGACTTTTGTTCTAAAAGATTTACAGCAATCCAAAGGCATGTTAAATTCGTTAAATTGTTTTTATGGATATTGTGAATTTTGGTTTAAAATAAATCAATACCTTGAAATGTTTTAAACTGTTTGAGAAAATGGAATAGCGGTAACTGCTTGAAACGTAATTTGATTTCCTCTACTAGGGACTAGGGAGGCCCCTTGACAGAATGTTTCTTTAAAAATAGTATTAATAAATCTACCAAAAGTATATACAATGTTTAGACACGAGAACGAATAAAATAGCACAATTTTGCATTTTGAAATCCAAATTTTTTTCGAGGGAGGACCCCCGGACCCCCTTCCTTTCATTGGAGGATAAGTGTTCCTCCTCGTATGCAGCCCTAAAGGCTGTTTCATGAAACTTGTCCGTATTTTGACATTTCTCTTCTGAAAAATGTGTCAGACAATTCCATTGTTTGGAGCTTTAAACCTACCTGGCTTCCTGGAAAAGCACGGTGTCCACAATCCTGTGTACAGACACACTTTTTAGAAGTGAACTGTCAAAATACGGAACACTTATATGACACAGACTATACCTATGTCAAAATCCATTAGCCGCTCCTGAATTTGGCTGTGCTTACTATTGAGGGATCACGGCAGGATCTTGGGTGTCGTGACCTTGTACACACACAGGTCTAGTTTAATGAGTGCTATTCTAATGCAATCTACCTGTAACCTTTAACTTCCCTAAATTTTCGTGAAATGATTTTTGCATCAGGTTGTTTTAGTGTCTTAGGCCTACGTGCACAACTTAGGCTGCCGCCTTGTGAAGGGTGTGTTTGTGTGTGTGTGAGGCGAAAATCGACGAGGCGCTACGGGCGACGTCGGCCGGCACATGTATTGTGATATCGCCTCTATGACTAGTTGTAAACGGGCGCGCAGTGTTTGCGCCGGAACGTTTTTACTGTGAGATTCTAAGCGGTGACCCTAACATTTTATTGAACGCGTCACTGTAGCAAAGTACAATGTACTTGTAGATCTCAATTTAGAGCAAATCCGTTACATATATCTTGAGGAACAACCGCGTAAAAAAGCTGATTTTAGCCAAGTTCTGGGGCTTTAAAATAATGCTTCCAATGTGCGTGATGTCTTAAAAGTCAGATTCACAACTAGTGTGAAGTGTGTTTTATTTTCGTAGGTAAGCATTGTTGACGCACGTTTGTTGGTCTCTGAGAAAAAACATAACTCCGAACACGCTGCACGCCGTTCGAGCGCCAACCAGGCGACCGCCTTAAGCGCTACTTCATTGTTATTGGTGATGTGGTATTTCTGAGAAAATGTAATTTTTTAGTGTATTTTCGGGGTGTCATTATCCTCACTATATTAAATTTACTAACGCAATGGATTTACGGACAGAATAGAAACACATTTCTCTACTTACAATTTATAATTTTTCACCACACAAAATTTAAAAACTCCGTCTGTAATCATCCTCTAGATAATGAAGAGTACTCTTAACACCGGGGAGTGTGAGAAAATGGACATCGAACAATTCGTAGAAGAGAGGCCGTTGCAAAAAAAGTGAAAAATTCAACGATGAACTTAACATTAACTTCTTATCAAATAACGCACGTCGTATGTTTATTCTAATATCTATAATCTTTCGTATTATGACGACTTCGCGAAAATCTATGAGATGTCGTAGGTTGCAGTTGCACTATGGGTTAAAATCCGAGGAACTGTTGTCAATATTACCTTATAGTTCTTCCCCGGTGGCACTCTCCGAGAAATAAGATCATGATAACGAGTGATTCAAAAGTTAAAACAAAATTGTTTCCATTTTTATAATCTGAACTAGTATATTGTGACCACTGTGAAGGTGGTTTTCAACGCTATTTATGTGGAATATTGAGGACAAACGCCATTGCAATGCTATGTCGTCCCAAAAAACCAAGTGTGATACAAGAAAAACAAAGGGAAAACAAGCCGATTGGCCGTACGTCAACATATACATGAAAACAAATAAAACAAAAAAAATCCCAAAAGGAATTACGTCAAATCACAGAAAATAAAAGTAAATGAAACGTTCAGAATTAATATCCAAGTGAAAAGAAAAGCAAATATAACTGAGAATATTAAGGGCACTAAAATCAAGGCAGTAAACACGATAACTAAGACAAAGACAGCGACGTCACAGAAGCAAGACTAGACGAAACAACAATGGAAACAGAAGAAGAATACAGCAGACGAGCAGTTACAACAATTGCAAGAATCTTTCAAAGACATAACGTACTTCTTTAATACGATTCTTCAGTTTCGTTCTTGGCGATGAAGAGAACAAAATGTGATTATGATAGTAAGACTACAGATACGGCGACTGAGGGCAGAGAATGTAGTCCGAGAAGAGGTGGTCCAACTGCACCCCACGAGTCGCGAATGAAACACGATGGGTGGAGGCAACCGGTTCCCGCGAGTCCCGAGACTAACGGGAGGAGTCGAAGCGCTGTGTCTGCACAAAGTACTTGCTACTTAAAAGCCTTCAGGAGCTGTTCCCAACTTTCCGGCAAAGTCTACTTACGAGTCTAGGGGAAGGGCGGGCGTGTCTTAGGCGTATCATTTCGCCTGGGTGCTTCCTTCGGTCCTCTCCGGGTCTCCCATCCTCTTCTATCTCACCCTCCACTTCCTGCTATTCCGGTACGACTACCCTCTCTTACCCATTCCCGCCATTTCTCTGCATTTCTTATTGGAAAATTATTTCTCATGGGAACCACCTCCCTCTCTTCCGCCAACATCTTACCCCACCCTCATGCCTGTTGAAATCGCAGCCGAGGGTACTGCGACTCCCCTTCCTCCCTTCGTCTTCAGATATTCGCGAGGGCTGACAACTCCCCTCCTGGACTCATCCCCTACTTACTCACTCCTCTCCCCTCATCTACCAATATAGCAGGTGTCGGTTCCCAAACGGGATAAATAAAACAAACTTGCTACCGTCCTGGCTGCGTGCATTATGCGATAACATTTACTGCCGTCTAGGGAGGGGAACGCCTAAAGCCGTCCGACTAAGTGCGGGCAAAAATGGCGTACGACACAATATTATGGGTGATTCGGGATAAAGTGAGCACTGTTGAAATCTTTGTTACTTATTTCTTTCACATAATTGAAAGTTTCTTTGCTCTTTTTAATATAAATAAAGCTATCTTAATAACAATCGAAGTGTATAGATTGTACTGAACTCACAAGTTAACGTTTGAGATCACGCCAAACAATCTTTCTTAATTATAATTCTAGACAAGATGGTTTACAAATGTGCTGACTTTATTGCAAAACAACTATACAACTCGGACCACCTCAGAACAGGGAAGGGGAAGAGATTAAGAAGAAAAAAAAATGTGGATGAGTTCCCGAGTTTTTTTTTCTTCTCTGCAGTAGCGTTAGGAAATTATGTCAGATATGGAGAAGGATGCGATAGCGACGTGCTTCCGACACGGGAATAAAGTCTTAACTTGGGTATTATATAGCCTAGGCTAACTACTGAAGGTCCTCATCACAATGGGATTTGAAACAGCACAGAAACGTTCCATGCTTGTTGCCTTTGCGTCACATACCGACATTGTGACGTTGCCACAACGTGCTTTGATATGCCAGGTGTGTACATAATAGTAGAGATAGTTCGGGATAAAGTGAGCACTAAAAATTTAACCTTTGAAAAATATCACTAGCCGTTACTGAATATTATTCAACATTAGCAATAGTTCCCTTACTGCTTATATGGTTGGCAGCGATTTGCCGAATATAGTACCGTGTATGTTCCTATTTAAATACAAAAATGCTAAAATAAAATCAACTAAGTTAGACATACTTGTTTTTCGTAAGGTAAATAAACTTTTATTTATCAAACTATAAAGGTTTCTACAACTGCACAGTTTATCTGAAATGCGCAAACATCAAGTGACGTGTCCAGGGAGGTTAGATATGTCCCGCTGTTAGCCGTTACGCGCGAAAAGATATGAATTGGCTAAAAATAGAAATCCAGAAGGTTTTTTTTTAGTGCTCACTTACTCCGGAACCACATACAGGATGCCACGTCGACAGGGACGTCATTTCTAACGGAATCGGTGGCCAAGTTAAATAAGCAACATAGTAATCGTCAATGGCATGTATGAAGTAACACCTCCAGTACTCAACAGGAGTAATTTCAAACAAACATGGAGAACAGAAGTTTAGGATGGCCGGGCCAGGAATAGTATATACGTGTCCTCCGGGATACAGTGTTTTTCCACTACCCCCATCTCTCTTGCAGGAAAGGTGGGGTGGAAGTCCAGGATGCAAGCGACACGGGATGCCTGCTTGGAAATAGCGACGCCATCTTGATGAAGGGTGAGAGGTGTTGCGGGGGTAAGAGAATGGGTAAATCCATAATAGATTCGCAGTGGCTAATGTTCTTAAGCTAATGTGTCCTGAAAGCGAGTGGGAGGAGTATTGCAGTTGGAGCGCAAATTGCAGCTGAACCCGAGATTCCAGCTGGATGTGGAACTAGAGCACAACTACCTCTCCTCCATTTCCTAACCACTATTCCCACACCCTTGTCCACAGACGATTCCTCATGCGCTCCTCACGGGAGTCGCACGCAACGCGTTTCCTTCGCGTCGACCACGCGAACCTGCTGATAATGCTTAGAATTGGATGGAGTTATGCGAAATGGAAACAATCCACAAAGTGATTTATTTTGAGATAATCATTCCAAGTAGAAGAAGAAGGTAAGAAGTATATCCTAGAAAAAGAAGAGTTATTTAATCATAATACTTTAATAAAAAGAAGAGACCAGAAAAAGTGGTTTCTACAAGGTGAATATGGACATAGTAGACTTTGACCTTGAATATCTCAGCTCCAGTAATTTGTGGATTGGTTCTCTTCTGCATAACTCCATCCAGTTGTAATATGAAGAGCGCTGCGAACCACAGTCATACAGTTCGTTGCAGTGTGTAAATACGGTTTTTACTAATCTATTCCACTTGTGCCCATTGTGTCAATTTACGCAAAGAAAATGCACTCCAAACGATGAATGAAAAAGTAGTTTCAAATCATCACGACATTCCTTACTTGTCCGACGTGTGTTTTCTGTTCGTACATTGGCACAATGGGCACATGTTATATAATTTCGCTAAATTATTTATTTCCCTGCGCATTACAGTGCAATGAAGCGCGTGATAGGCGGATCCCTTAATATGTTACACGATACAAATATCCAGAGTGCTTAGACAGGCCCTACGTATCTCGCTCGTGTTCGGGAGGTTCGGAGGCTGGATTCCGACCAACTTTGGAAGTTGTAGATTGTTTGCAACCGTTTACCGGTTTAGAGAAAACTTTCCAAACCTCTTGATAATGAATACTTGGCGTCAACACATGAGATCGCAATGACACTTGTGGAAATTATTTTTATTGTGCGACGAACGATTCCGTTGTTACCTTAAGTAAAATTTAAAACTGTATGCGAGCAATATGCAAGGTTTCGAGTCCTTATGCCATGCCAGTAACTTCTGTAACACATTAAAAACCAATAGCTGGTATCTGTCATGTTCAAGAGTGCGTCTTTTGGACGTGTGTGCTCCGCACGATACACCACCCGCTACGGTGGGAATATAGCAATTGGAAATCCCAATTCGTATCCTAAACCGTAAGGCCGTCCAAGGATAAGAATGACGTACTCGTGTTTCGATCTTCTTGGATCTCTTCGGGTAAGGGTAGGTTGCAGATTTCAGCAACCACCTTACGACACGGTTTACAGATTTTCGTAAACTTAGAGGTTGACGTGAAAGGTACAAGAAATTTGAAACCTCCGATTAAAAATTCAATTTTTAAGTGTTGTACATGTGCATATTGACGTGTGTATTCACGTGCACTATGCATAGAACATGAATATGTTTGTTGTATGTATACATGTGTGTATAAATGTGTGCATATATATATATATATATATATATATATATATATATATATATATATATATATATATATATATATATACACACACACACACACACACATACACACATGCGAACCGTTTACGTTGAAAGGTCTCATAGAGACTACTTTCTTAATGGACTTCTTCCTTTAAAGACGAGTCTCACCCCACGTTTTGAATTATTTTATTCTTAGCTTTTTTTTATTCTAAGAAGAAAAGTGTGGAATTTTTTATTATAGCGTCAATTCTATTTATCTTGCGCTACAAACTTTGCGTTTTAACATTTAACGTATATTTCGGCCACAATCGAGCATTATTTGTTATGTTTTCTAATTTGGTCAGCTGATTATAACGTTGTAATTACAAATTTCACACTTTTCTCCTGCCAATTGGGAAAAAGTGCAGCAACTTAACACGCGGAGTGGGACACCACCTAAAGTGTAATTAGGTAAATATTAAATATTTAATCACACAATTAATAAATTCCAAACACTTAATTTCGACATCGAATTTTCCCGCTTCGAAGTTTGAGAACATTATTAAATTATTAGTGGTTTGGAAAGTGTTCTCTAGACTAATGTGAAATGAATTCTGCTGAATTCTGCTGTAAGATAAATTTCGAGCAGCCTGTACCACTTGGTAGTATTTGTACTTTGAAATGACCGTGGGACATTTACGTCTGCACTAGTTTATTGCGGTAAATGCGAGCCTCTTCGCGTGAAAAGGGAAACCTCTCCTGTAAAAAACGAATACGGCGAATATATGGCAGTTATGATTTTACGCCATCTAACAAAAATGAAGACAGAGTGAAATAAATGTGGTTGAAATTTCAGTAACATGGAAAAGCTTTCCGCCTAAAATAATGAGTTACGTGATATCCCAACCTTCTTTTTCCTCCCTCTTCAGCCGTACTCCCGAAATCTCCCCTTCGCCATCCTCCAGCTATCCCGGTGTGAGAGAGGTATTTTGTTCGCTCAGTTCTTATTTCCAGAGTAGCGTTGGGGGATGGAATGGGAGTCATGTTCCCTAGGAGGGGGATGTTGGGGGACAATCGCTTTCTTTCTTCTTTTCTCCCCCTACCACTGTCGTGTGACATTTTGCAAACTGTCGGACGCTCAGAATCAGGCGTGCTATCTTTGCATGCCACCGAATCGTAGGGTAGCTATTACCAACATTTGGATGAGACAGAAAATTATTTCAAAAGACCAAGGTCGTGCAGCAGTCTCCATGGAGATCCTTGGTCGCTCTGAACGGTGTTCATCTCCGAGTGCGAGGAGTAGAGCTACTACTCGACCACGACAACTAGTCCCGCGGGAAAAATGCGAACTACAGCTGTGGTGCACCACAGCACTGCCCATAATAATACGGCAGCTAGCTCGGTTTTTGCCGCTACGTCTCCGCTGACCGTGTGCTATGAACTCATGCCAGGCGCACTACGTTGCCCCTTCATGTGACATGTCTACCTACTACATGCACCACACTTTCCTCCCCTCACGGGAGGACTAGTTGTCGTGGTGGAGTAGCAGCATTTTAGAAGAAAGGTCGAAGTGCGGACGAGCGGACGACTGACAGATGCGAAGGTCAATTGTGTACTCCACCTTAAGAGTGCATAGTAGATAAAAAATGCGGAAAACATAAATTGATTTATATGGTTTTTTTCGAAGCCAATATGGATAAAATTCTCAATGACAATCCTAGATAATGGTATTTGCCAACTTTATGAGTAAATATTTATTTAGAATTACTAATTCGATACGCGTCATCTCTTGCGCCGCAGTTAAATACATGAGATTCCGGCGTAAGAGATTGTGCCTCAGAAGTTCGTATAACACAGGAAACGATTCTGTTTAAAACGTTGGCTAAGATTGCTTTTGTTTAATTTTCGCAAATTGGCTTCAAGAAACCTACAGTTATAGATTAATGCTTCTAGCGTTGAATTATGTACAACGCCCTCTTAAGGCGGCCGCATACCCCACGCTTCAAATGCGTTGCAGTGTGTTCGTGAACAGGTTTTTTCTACGAAAATATTCCACGTGTGCCCATTGTGTCAACGTACGAAAAGAAAACAAACTTCAGACAAGGTCGCAACCTCCTTGTTAAGACGCCACGCTCATTAAAAACACAGTTTCTAAGCCCTCCAACATGGCTGAAAACGGCCTTTTCAGACTTCCGTTCTTCAAGATGTACTTACCGGATGTATGTGAAACTCAGATTGCGACCTGCACTGAACTTTGCTACAGACTTTCCGCCAATAAAATTATATGTTCACCGCTGAATGTCCCATAGTAAAAACCGTTCGGCGGGAACCTTGCACGCTAGTTCAGCGATTGATTCGTTGAGGTGACGAGGCATTTTATGCGCGCTTAAAGGTCGACCTTACAGCTCCGTAGCTTTTGAGCCTTCCACGTGCGGGTAGACGGCACCCTTAAGTGAGCTGTTTACGTCTCGTCGACAGCGATGTCGTTAGAGACGGTGAAACACAACTTGGTATAATGCCATGAGTTGGGAGAGGAATCGGCCATGGTCTTTATTAAGGAACCATCCCAGCATTCGCCTGAAGTGACTTCGGGAAACAATGGAAAACCGAAATCAGGATGTCCGGAGCCGAAGATCGAACCCGGGTCCTCCCGAATACGCCACCTCGCTCGGTGCGAAGAGTGGAGAAGATTTATTGTGGGCGAGGGTTGGTGGTTCTCGAGAAGGGGTAGCTGTTGCGAGCTCCATCTTACATCGTCCCCTCCTTCATTCTCCTCGGGGCTATATACAGTTTCGCCTGCTCTATTACACCCGCGGGCAATCCTGGCCGGAACGTTCTATGGCTAGGCGACAAATAAAAGAACGTCGGCGACTTTTTTCCTTTCTTCCACTCCGGCTTCGTCTTATCCTTGCCTGCCCGGAGCGAAGCGCGAGGGGGGGGGGGAGAAGGAAAAATATATAAGGAGACATTATTAAAGACAGTATTTCACCTACGATCGGCACTGTGGAACATAAATCATACATGTACTGTTAAAGGACCTTTCATGCGAGTAGTAAGGACAACGATGTAACTGACGAATTGAACAAATCCTGGGCTCAGGTTCACCTCGAAAATAACATAAATAACACGTGCATCTCTAAGGCAGAACGATAACGATTTGGAAATGGGGTATTTTTAAACGTTATTTTTCAAAGAAATAAAATTAGTCCAGTCATAATATGCTGCAGTTGCTCTTGTTCAGTAGCATTATTTTATATCCCCCTTTTTTTTCACTGTACTATGATCATATTCTGTAAGGAATGTGAAGTCCGTTAAAAATTTGCTTAAAAACATTGCATTCAGCGTTAGTTTTCTTAATGAGCTTTATTTTGGATTGTTAATTGGAAAATTGGTCATCAATTTACTGATATTTACGCCTTTCATTTAGCCAATATTTAAAAACAATAAATATTGGTTGTCAGTGATGAAACACCATTATCTCGATACAATTTAAAAAAATTATGTTGATGTGTAAATTATTTTGGCACACACGAGTAAAACAAAAATTCGACGTTTTTAAAAGAAAATATACGTTATATATTTCTACGTGATCCCTTTAAGTGTAACTTACGTAATCCCTCCCTCATACGCTCCAGAATGCTCGGAGTACTTGTCGGGCATGTTTTTCCAATCCAAACACCAAAATCTTCAATTTCTCGCATTTTCGTGACCTAAACTTTGCACTTACGAATCTCATGTATCTGTCACATACACGGTGTTGTAGCGTTTCGCGGACAGTCTTTTGTACACGAATCCACTTCACTAATTCCTATATTTTTATATACGAGAAGAACATATACTTGAAACTATAATTCTATATTTTTTTAATGTAGCATCCTTGGTAGAAATAATATTTTGGGACACCTCAAAGTGGCTAAAACTCTTTTTATACTACTTAGACTCCGAAAATGTCACCTGATTCCGCAAAACCCAAAAAAATTGAAACTGGCCTTTATATATGTTGTTTGAAAATTCAATGGCCAAATTTATAGGGAAGTTGAATGAGACAAATACAAATAAATGTGGCCAGATAACCACGTGTCGGAAACAAACACTTTACGAGTAATGGGTATTCAAGGTTATCTGGTGTGATTCAGATGACGAAGACGGTAAGTTGTTTACGGTACTTCATTTATTTAACGATATCACGTTAAACGTTCAAAATTAACAGCATTAGGCCCCTAACCTCCGCGCAGAGCCGGTATCGATGTAGCAGGGTGTCCCGTGTTCGCTGGAATACTGTATGCGTGGGTTGTGCATTTTTCTGCGAACACGGGACTTCTTGCCAACATTGATCAAGAAAATAAAGTACTGTAAACTATTACCAATGGTGTCTTCTCAATCACACCCGATACCCCCTGAATACGCATTACTCCTAAACTATTTGTTTCCTCCACGTGGTTATCTGGCGAAATATATTTGTATTTGTCTCCATCTTCCATATTACTTTGACCAGACCATTGAATTTTTGAACATTCTGTATACATCCAATACAAAATTATAGTGTAATCGCTTAAGGTGATATATATATATATATATATATATATATATATATATATATATATATATATATATATATATATATATATATATATATATATATATATATATATATATATATATATATATATATATATATATATATATATATATATATATATATATATATATATATATATATATATA
>PNEQ01040515.1:8204-29629 GCA_003012365.1 Medauroidea extradentata | reverse complement strand
CGTATAAATATGGGTCAGCGCTTAGCACAGATTTCTTTAGCACTGATTAGGGATGACATAAAGTGAGAGTGGAGCAGCACTGGAATGAAAAGGCGGGGGAAACGGGAGATCCCCGAGAAGGCTCGCCGACCAAAGGCATCGTCCAGCACGATTCCCACATGCGAAAATCCGGGGACCGACCCCGCCCGGGAATCGAACCCCGAACTGCTTGTTGGTAGACGAATGGTCTGGTCTGACCATTTGACCACCACGGCCCCCATCACCGGTTAAAGCCCCACAGGTAAAAATACCGTAATAAACGTTGCACAGCAGTTTACCGAGCTGCTTCTCGTCGATCGTCCTGAGCGTCAAGTTTTCTCATAACGGTGTGTCAAATTCTAAATTTTGCTTGTTACGCTGCCATGCAAATAGCAAAACCAATTGACATATTTCAATTAATTTATTCACTGTGGACCTACATCCCATGAGAAAGATAATAAAACATTTAAACAGCCACAACGCAAGTCGCAGAAGTACAGAAAAAAATTGTAAGTTCAACTATTTTTTCAAATGTATTAATTGTTCACGGAATGTTTTATAACGTTTTACTTCGTAGCCCATTGCATTTTATTTAACTGTGAATTGTTTCACTTACGTAAGTCAATTGGTTTGTACTATTTGCATGATAGCAGAACATGGAAATTTTGACTTTGACGCACCGTTATGAGAAAACTGTGCGAGCTAAAATTGTTTATTAAAAGAAAACTGAAAGCAATTCAACGTCCTTACGAACACCAGTTCCTATTTATGCTATTTATGCGATTTTTTTTATTCTGAAAGGAAGAAAATATAAATCCGTCACGTAGATATGTTGACAATTGTTTATCGTCTTATTTAATCTTTTTCTTTTAAAATTCTAAGTGTTACATAATTTTGGCTAGTTATTGTGTTACAGTTTTTTTTAAGCCTAACGACAAATTACCATTTTTTACGACTTAGCTCGCCTGTCATATTCATCACAGCGAACAAGCCTGCGGTTATAGATAAACATTTTGGTTAATTGAGTACTATTGTAATCTCGTTTATCATTGTTGCCTGAAGGTGGATTCACAATGCCCCGACGAGGTCGATACAACAGCTCCGACACAAAAGTTCTTAAAGCAAGATAGCCATGAAGATCCTGGTAGCGTTCATAATGCTCTGACTTGCCTACACGTGGTTCGTGATTTGGCCGTCGGCAGTACCAAGTGGTAGAAAGTATGATTTGAGTCAGCTGTTTCATGAAAGCACGAATGAAATTATAAAAATAATTATCGCGAAATAAAAGGCAACACGAACACAATGCATCATAATGCATAATGTTCTTCGCTGAAGTAAAAGTACTTTTAGACAAAACGATAATTTATTATCTATTCGCAAACAACCTAGTTGCTTTGAACAAGCAATGCGTATCTGGCGCGAAAAATTATTGAAGTCAAAGTACATTCGGTGAAGGTCACCTGTTTTCTATGTGTTATTCTAAACAAAACAATTTTTGTACAAGTGAAATAAACCAAGTATTTCCAGCTGAAAGTAAATTTCGGTTTGTAATGTTGCGTTTCCTTTCCCCAGAAAGCCCGACACGGCGAAAATAAGTAATTAGATTCTACTTTCGTCGGGCTGCCGGGGCAGTAATTCTGTCGGACTGATGCTTGCTTTTTATT
Organism: Medauroidea extradentata; assembly: GCA_003012365.1. Taxonomy (NCBI): domain Eukaryota; kingdom Metazoa; phylum Arthropoda; class Insecta; order Phasmatodea; family Phasmatidae; genus Medauroidea; species Medauroidea extradentata. Next base: position 27,947 of record PNEQ01040515.1, on the reverse strand, counting down.
GGTTGCTGCTCAGATTTTGCTGTGTCGGGGCTGTTGCGTCGGGCTCGTCGGGGTAATTGTAAATCCACCTTTATTCGTCTTCGACAATTTATTATTGTGACCATCATCGTCATTGTCGTCACCGCATATTCCCATTCTTAATTGATGTAGTCATCGTCGATCTGAGATTCCTCGTTGTTATTTTATCCATCATAGTTTTACCATCGTGTCATCATTTTAATTTTTTTCGTTTTCGTTATATGATCAATATTTGAATATCGCTGGTTTCATCGTATTCGCCCTTTCCTTACTTGTAATTATAATTTGTTTTATTCTTTACCATTGTCACCGTTGTTTTATTTTATCTTTGTGATTGTTGCCACGTTAGTCATCGTCATAATTCCTGGTCATCATGTATCGTCCGTTAATAATATACTAAGTATGAAGAGCCTATGTAAAAAACATATACTATCATTATATATGTATGTATATTGTAGTAGTGATAAAAAATATTGTAGATAATATATGTTCGAAGGAAGAAACTCCAGTGCATTTTATGTTTCAGACAAACTAACACAGTTATTCAAGATAAGATCATAGTTATGGTTTCTACAGTGTTGCAAAAACACATAGAAATAATTTGATGCAGCCAAATAATTTTAACAGAAATTTTAAAGTAAATGCATTATAATTCCTTTTGTCGTTGAAAATAAACTCTCTGCGTGTGACCATGTGCATTGTGATAACAATAACGCCTAGCCTCTTTTTTTTTTTAATTCACCCATATAGCACTGTAAACCGACCCTCAACTGTTTCATTTTCAATGTTATATTACACTTATGGCCGATTACTAGATTTTATGTGAAATTAATTAGCATATTTATGTGAGGTGAAACGAAAACCTCACAGTTGTTTATTATGAGCGAGCTTCACATTTGATTAGCTATAATTAAAGTGCCAGATAGCAGCGGCCGTGGAGGATAAAGGGCGTAACGAAACAAATTATACCTCACAGCGTATTATACAACTTTAATGTGACACTGTAGAGTGTCGAATTTACTTCGACTACAAAATTGTTGCATAAGGATTAGCAACCGTTGGATAAACATTCCTTCACATCCCTACCAATGCTTGAAATATGGTTAGATTATACATATACGTGATTGTTTTTCATATATTAGATTATATAATAGATTGCTTATTGTATATAAGTGTTTTAATATGATTATTTTAGCAAAATAATTAACCTTAATTATTATTAGTTTACTATGAAAAAATACTTCACAAACTTCCGTATTTCGTTGTAAGTTTGAAAATATAGCAAGTTTACTAGAAAAATATTTTTCTGTGGTCATAAGTTAGCAGGAAAACATCAACCAGGACGTGTATTAGACATTAAACTATATTTTTCACTTTTTTAAAGTATAAAGAATAATAGTTCAGCACTACACGTCTCTTGAGTAGTTTGCATGTAGAGGTTAGGACTGCAATACATACGCCGTTCAGATGTAGCCTACTCTTAGCATTCCATCGATTTAGTGCTTCGTTCACACACACAAACTTAGCATATCTAGGGTGTCAGCTTAAGATTATTTTTTTTTATTCAAGACATTTTATTTAAACAAATAAATACTAAAACATTCACTGGGTTTTAGGATTCTAGAAGCCACTATATTTTTAAAAGAACAATTATAGTCAACAGTTAATACAAACTATTTGGGCACACAACACATATACGCACACCTTGAATTTTAATTAATGTTTACAGCGTTACTGTGTTCCACAGGAATATAAATAACGTTGGAACCTGACGCTTCCTCTTCTAGAAAACATGCAGAAATTTGAGAAATACTAGTGTTTTAGTTATTTAATGTTATATTGTTTTTTTTTCAAAATTACTTCGAAAACAATATTTCTTGTAGTTGGATGCTATTAAATGCAAGCACTCGTGAACACGTTTGCACAGATTGATGTTAACATCACTATAAAATAGGGTTTTTACATTCTTATCATAAAATTTTGCTTGGCTTTGGCAGTGACTGGAAATTTTATATTACGAACATGACAGTAAATCATGCGCGTAGTCGATAACAGTAAACATTTTACGTAGGTAACTGTATTATATTATCGTATATGTGAGAGATATTTGAGTGAGTAAAATAATTGTCAGATAAAATATGGCGAGTATTTTAATAGATCAACAAAATAATTTAAGCCTGTTCTATAATAATATTTTGGGTGTGTCAGCTAAATTTTTGTTGAATCTAGTGCGTGCATTGAGCCTTTCGTCATATGTAAACGTATTTATGGTGGCCTCAAAAAAACGTTTATGTTTAAGCATAATTAATTAGCGTCATTATTATCGACGCATTATTATTTACTTTTAAAATAGTGCCAACGAAAGTATTTTCCAAGAAAGATTATGAAAAGGTATACAAAACACGCATTGCATCATTAAAATGTTGAAAAAATATATATCTATGAGCATTTTGTTTAATGTGGAGTTCTTAGCAAAGCAAGAAACTGTAATAGAATTTTTTACGTGTTAGCGCTACCGTGTGTTACGTTTGCAAAAACGCTATCATGCAACCTCCAGCAGTCAGTTTCACGTTAAAGCAGGTGCTTTTCAAAGATATTTGAAAATTTTAAACTGGCTCGCAAGGGGTGATGTGAGGTGAGAATGGAGCAGCGCCGAATTGAAGGTGAAGGTGAAGCGGGAGATACCCAAGAAAACACACCTGCAAATGACATAATTCGGCATGATTCCCATATGCGAAAATTCGGGTTGGTCCCTCCTGGAATCGAACCCAGATCGCTTTGGTGGGATTCGAGCGGTCTAGTCGCTACACCAGCCACGGTGTCATATAGAACGAATAATATTTAACTAAGAACTCTCACTAATGCTCAAAAATTAAAGTGGATCGGCTCCTTAGTTTTAAGCGATTAAAATGTTTACTGCAAGAATATGATATACAACTTAGAACTGTAGTAGCAAAATTGTTTGAACTTCTATGCACTGACATCAAAGTATTGTTGTAGGAACCATACTTCTGTTAAACTAAGAACAATCTGGTTTGGTTGCCGGTGCTATCTGGTTTGTTCCTACAACAATGTTGTGCACTTTCCTCTACGTTTGTCGGCTAAATTTTCTCCACGTGCATTTTACCTTGCATGTATTAAGTAATTTTTAAGTATTTTTTTCTTAATTTTCGTGCAGATTTCTGTGATGGTTTTGGAATTTTCCTATATAGCTATCTGGTAACTGTCTCATATGTGAAAGGGATTATTACATAACTTGTTACGTAACCGTTAAATTTGTGGGATAAATTTCCCTTACATGTAAGTGCAATTTACATTCATGTAAACGAATTTTACTTCAAATTTTTCTAACAGCATTCTTACAAACCTGTTAATTTATGACGCCAGTCGTAACGGTGAAAGATAATTAACATTTTATTGATCCACATTAAAAATTGTCTTGCTCAAGAGTCAAACCTACATCTGAACTAACAATGGCATGCAAGATAATATATAGTTCGTATTTACCGACACCAGAACAGCCTGTTTCAGAAACATGGGATTCTAAAAGTGAGGTTTGAGTGTTGTGTACGCAACACGAAAGGCATGATTTGTTGCTGAGGGAAACCTGAGTTACTAATTCAAGATTCTTTTTAACGAAAAATAAGGTTTCGTGTGTGGTATAAACAAAGAAACTAGTGTTTCAGAATTGAATATGGCGTGGAGAGTACTACTGAAACCACTTAAAAAATAAGATTTTTAAAACAAAAACTATATAACAGGAGATATAACCTCAATTATCTGTAAACGATACTTACTTATCTATAAATTAAAAGGTAAGTAAAGCTACATTTTTGGATATGCGGATAATCGAATGATGTGTTCTTAGAGTAACTAAATTATAGAAATGTGTTACTTTCCTGCCATTTCCATACTCTTAACACAGCAACAGACTATTTTTAATAAATCGTTAGAACGTTTTACCCGTGTTTCAGACATTTCTAAGTAACGAAACACAAGTTTCTTGAATTCCAGATTTTCATTATGGTTCAAATACAATGCTCAAACTTTGACTTCCAAAGTTGTGTTTCCAAAACTGCACTATCGGGTGACTAGGTGAAGAATTTTGATTTTAATAATGCAATGTGCAATGTTCTTTCTCCATCGTTTCGCATGATATTTTAATTGCGGAAATTTTAATGACGGGAGTGCATGTTATTTGAATGTGTTCTATGAAATATTTCTGCAAATGGTAAGTTTTATAAACGGAATCGGTTTTGTGGACATACGTCATTGCGAGCGAATGTTGTTCCCGAAAACGTCGCTATATTTTGTTTTCTCTTTGTTGTGTGGTCTTCGTTTACACATATGCTATTCGTGTACCTTGTCTTTTGTATTGTCATCGATGTCTTCCCATTTTAGTCATTTCTCATACACCATACTTTACTGGTTTTTTTTTTTTTTGTTATTCTTTTGTTTTTTGTATCGTCTTTCTTCATGCAACGACTATATTCAATCCCGGAATTATTTGTTTTGCTGCTGTTACATTTTTTTTTTACATTTTGGTTTAAGTGTCGTCTTTTATGATACCGTAAACCGAGGTTACTTATGGCAGATGGAGGTGACTTTGTGCCACTTAAAATGTTTAATTTGTGGTAAATTTGTAACAAACTTTATATGTTAAATGGAAGGTTTGTATACACATAGGATTTATAATACTGAAATAGTTACTTAGATCTTGCTCAATTAATATGGAAATAAAACAATTTGAATGTTACCAAATAACACCTGCTAACACAAAATAACCTCCGGTTTACGGTACGACTGTATTCCTTTCTGAGATAGTTTGAACGTTTTTGCCTCTTTTATTTATTATTATTAAATTTTACACGGCTACATTAGCTAGCTAGCAATGGCGTATGTCCAGAAAAACTGTTCAGTATATGGATGTCATATTCTAACATATCACCAGCTGTCCACGTAGGAAGTTATTCTATCGGTCAGTGGCCGTCCAAGTGCTGGTTCCCACGCCCTACGACTTGGTGTGGGTTTGAAGGGGGGAAACTTGTTTATATGCGTAAGCAGAGAAGACAAACAAACTTTTTGCCTGGTGCTGATCCCTCTTAGAGTTTCGCTGCGGCTACAAACAACCCCTTGCCCGGCACAAATCCTTCGCCGCTTCAAATCCATCTTCCCACCCTCGTCCGCGCCGGATGGGTTTTTCCATTACTTCTTGCCTCCGGGCTGCTGATAAGGCGGACGGGCGTACTAATCCTGCAGGAAAAATTAACAAGGGTTCGTTCTGTGGTTGTGTTCCGCGAAGTTCAAAGCTCGGCCTTCACGTTCCCGGAGGCGGAAGGGCGTATAGGAGGATAGCGGAACTAGAGGCACTAAATGTATTCCGAAGCTATAGTGACCTACTTCCCGATACTCTCAATTCCAGAGGGGTTTGTAAGAACCCTTGCTCATTGGCGTCATCTAGGGGGGGGGGCTTGCCCCCTCATCCTGTTATTTTATTTATTAATTTTTTTGTTCCGATGTGTTTAAAGCTTATGAGTGAGTGAGAGATTTTGTTCAGCGCTTAACATCGAGGTCTTTAGCGCTGGTGAAGGGTGACATGAGGTGAGTATGGAGCAGCACTGGAATGAAGGGGCGGGGGAACGGGAGATCCCCTAGAAAACCCGACGACCAATGGCGTCGTCCGGCACGATTCCCACATGCGAAAATTCGGTGACTGACTCCGCCGGGAATCGAACCCGGATCACCTTCGTGGGAGGCGAATGGTCTGACCATTCATCCACCTCGGCCCCGAAGCTGATGAGAATTTGTCCATTAATATGAAACATTTTTTTGTATCACAGTTCTTTGTGATAAACTTATGAAGTCGTATGCAAACATTTTGAGTACATGTAGCACTTTTAAGTCTATTTTTCGAAAGGAAAAGTAGGCTTATGAGATTTATGAGATCACCTTCCTGTCTATGTTGGTGTGTGTGTTGGTGTGTGCCCATGTGTGTGTGACTTTGTGTATACCATAAAAACTTATATCCCGTGTACCGAATTTCATCAAACTTGGTACACATATGACACATAGTAACCTGACTTGACTTTTGTGTATTTCGATTATGCCTTGTTCATATACCCAAAATGGCCGCTATTTAAAAAATTTTCGATCACACGAGATATCTTAAGGAACAGTATTTTATAATTTAATCAAACTCGGTAGGCCTACACGTAAAGAATCTCGTATGATGACTTCACTTTTATGTATTTAGTTCATGCCGCATACATATATGGCGGACGATTTTGTATTTTTGTCATAATGTCTTATTTCTGAGGAAGTAGTTCTCCGAATTTCATCAAACTTAGTACATATATAGACTACTATAAACGGAACTAACTTGACTGTTATGTATTTTGTTCATCCTGTGTAATGAGTTTCAAAATTTCAGCCACTTTTATATTTTTAGCACAATATGGCGTATCTAAGGAAATAATTTTCCGAATTTCATCTAACTTGATGGACGTATATTATGTACTGACCTGACTTGACTGTTGTGCATTTCGTTCATCCTATGTAATTATTTTCGGAATGGCTGCCATTTTGTGTTTTTAATATAGTATGACGTATCCGACGAAATATATATATATTTTTTTTTTACAAATTTCGTCATATTTAGTACACGTAGGCTGTACTACTTAGTAAACTTACATGATTATTGTGTATTTCATTCATCCTGTTTTTAAATTTTCATAGCGACAGCGTTTATGAAAGAAAAAAATTAACGCCGTTGTAATTCCTGAACAACTGGTAGCACCTAATCTTTTCTATACGTACCACATTCCGTCATATCCGTCGTCTAATTATACAAGGCAAAGGACGCTGCACTGAGTTGGATGACAACTTGGCAAAAAAAACCTTATCTTGATTTAACATCATCTCTAATAATGTTTTTATTTCTACGTTTTCAGACAAAAAACTGTTTTTTTTCCTCAGAACTATTACTTGCGGCGATGTCTGCATACGCGATAAAACAGTTTTTACAGACAAACCCTTGCTAGCGACTCCTAATAAATTATTGGTGATCAGAGTACGAACCTTAGATTCTGTAACATCTAGCAAGATGTGCAAAATCTGCATCGTGCTATTTTATCGCCACTTACGATTCGGAACAGCGCTGGGCAAAATTTTGCGCACCCCTGACGAAAGTTTGATAACTCCTTTCTCTTCTCTCACGGGTAGCTCTTCTCCTGCCCCCATCACCCTCCCGCGACCCCAAGGAACCGCAACTAACTCCATGCGGAATCGATTTGAACTCTGAAAAGGAACTAATTAATTTAAGACTAGTTTGCTATCTCGAGGTCTGTAGGTTGGTCGTACTATAGGAGGGGGAAGGGGTTCCTACGGCTGCCGAGTTGAAGCCGGGTGCGAAGGTGCGTCGTACATCTCCGCGGCGAGAGATGAATCCCGCCGGCAAGGAGGAGGGGAATGTGGAGAGGGTAAGGATGCTGTGTGGAGCTATTCAACGTTCCTTGCACGAGCCAGATAAGGCGGATCACATTGTACCTCGCGCCTTACCAGTTTCTCCGCGAACGACGCCATTCTGACCACGGGTTCGTCCACATCGACCCGCGTATAGGCTGTTCACTGTAAACTGAGCACTCAGTAGAACTTGTAATTAATTAAAAATATGTTTTATTGGGCCAACAAATATTAACATTCGAGAGTGTTGTAACGTTTACACTGGTTTTTAGTTAAATGGAAATTTTCATATAAAAAATAGTAAAGATGGCTGCAAAACGGCTGAAAGTAAACTATGTGCTGTGCTCACACTATCGTGAACGGACTATACGCAGAGTCAGTTAAGACTAGAACACCTCAGAAAGACGGGATAATGTAAGTACTTAGATCAAGCCCCTGGGAATGTCTCGTTCTGGTATGCAGTGACGTATTTGAACTGGGTAATTCAGTGTTGAAAATAAATAATTCTTGAACAACAAATTTCACATATAACTAATGTCCCGGCATGCGTAAATGTAAAGCTCATTACAATTTTTTGGGTAATGCGTTCTTCCCCTCAATCCCATGTTACAACCCCTCCACCCATGGTGTTAGGAGTACACAGAAGATGGCATGTTGGGACTACCATGAAGTCGACGATTTATGTCAGTTTTGCGCGAACAATGCGTTATTGTAGCCCAACACAAACAACTCTCACCAGGCGTTTACGAAAACGTAGAAAGTAGTATCTCCTAGATCTACCCAGTCGTTAAAAGTTTAACGGTTTTTTCCGACCGCACATAAACTCGAATGGTAGTACGTGCGGTAAAATCTGCAGAACTGGTAGGCTACACTTCAGTTGCTGATCGACCAGGTTAGAACAGTGTAGATTATCCTTCTGTACTAGTACGTACAATATATGACATTACAATTGAGTGCTAATTATGTCTGATCCATCAAGTAGACCGAGTAAGGTTTTCGTAAGTGCCTAGTGTGGTACTGATACTGTTGATTAGACAGATTTTAATGAAAACTGTTACGTGCGCTGCAGGTAAGGGAAAGAAATCTTCTAATGTTACATTTAATGGGTAAAAAGGCCGTGTTTCATATTTGCACAGTGTGAAATAAGTGGTTAAGGCCATGCATGACCTATCCTTTCTACTGCTTTTACGATAATTATTTTTTAAATCCTAAGCAAGAGCGGATATCAAAAACTGTTACACAGCTTGGTTAAAAAGAGTGTATACTATGTTAAACCGTTTTTTTCAATGCAAAATACACAGTGGTTTCATTAAACTTAGCATTTGATCAAATCCTCATTAGTGAACAAATTATCCAAAACTATTACATTTTTAATCTAGAAAAAATTAGGCTACAAAGCAAACACAATTTTAAAAAAAATGTGGAACAGTTTTTCAGTGTGTGTTCTAGTTTGGGAATTAAAAATTAAACATCGTGGAAGAAGTAGAAATGGTGCATCATGGCATTTAACAATTGAATGGGTTAGATGAAGAAGGAAAATATTCCACTCTGGCCAACTTTCGGAAGAACATGAAAAACTGTTTTGACACTAAATTGTAGGTTGAACGGGAAAACTTTCAGTCATACATTTGTTTGTTAGGATTCAAGGAAATGGAAAAATACTTCAAAAACACGCCACCTTTTATGTACAGAAAGTTACATGCAATTAAGTTTGAAGGAGTCTTTTCCCTTTTTAATCTCATTGAGACGAAGGCATTATGAAACTCGTTAAAACTATAATTTACGGATATTATACAGTTAATAACTTTAATAGTATGTTTTATGTTGTAATACCTACACTGTACTAATCAAACATTTTCAACGTGTCACATGTTGTACATTTACAACACTGTTGGCTACATAAACAAAAGAAACACTACTGCAGCGACTCTCGCGACGAATAGCCAATCAAGCCATAACACTGAGGTTAAGAATGGAATGATCTCATTTTACATATCACTTAAAAATGCAATGTCCTATAGTGGTAATGATTCCGATAGCCTTTTCTTTCTTTATCAATCAGTCAATGAAGCAACATACAACTTTAAGTTCACAATTTATTGCGACATTTTGTTCTCCAATCAATGTAGACTTAGATAAACACTGTATATATGTTATTCGATAAATCATTTTTACTTTATTATTGCTATTCAAAATTCGTGTAAAATACATTGGCTGTTGTGGCGGAAACAATGTTAACGAGCAACAGTAACCACGTGCATAATCCTTCGTACAACAAGGGCTTAAATACACTTCAAGTGTTTGCCTGCGCAGCATACGGCATAACCACCCCCGCCTCCACCTAATATTTCTGGAAGAAACCTTCGGAGTTGCGTACACGACACTCACGTAAGTATTTTTCCACTATATTTTTCGGGTACCTTATTCTGACTCGAACCCGGGTTGCCTCTCCCCCCTCCCCTACGGAACACGGCCTTTTCTGCAGAAACCTTTGCGGCTGTACGCATAACCACTCGTCAGAGTTTCAACGCAATCAAATGACTGGTTTAGGAGCGCACAGAATACAAACAAACAGGGTTGCCGTGGTCGAAGGGCCAGACCAAGCCGATCCGGGTTAGATTCCGGGTGGGTTTTCTCGGGCTACTCCCGCTTCTCCTGCCTCTCTCATTCCGTCGCTACTCTACACTGATCTCATACTCACCTCATCCACTCTTCGGGCCAGACAGGCGACATTCATATGTCTCGCTAGTCGAGCAGCCGTCCCAACCTTCACCCCGGCCTTCTCTCGTACACAATGTAACCCTGCCGGAGGGTGGGAACACAATGTGGATTTTTATTTTCAGAAGACGAACAAACACACAATAATTTTTTATATTAGTAGATTAGGGAAAGGAAAAAATTGCTAGTTGAGTTGTGACCTGCATATTAGAATTCGCTGTCATTTGTACACTTGAGTACTGGCCACTTGTCCAAATGCAGCTACTTGCTGGAAAAACAGAGAATAAAGAACAGACGGGGCTTCAGTATGCATAGGATAGTGGATTCTAACCTGTAGGTCATATAACTGGCGAAGTTGTCCTTCATCCAAAAATAAATATTTCCAAAAATGTTCTGTATAGAACACACACACACACCTAAATGTGTTTTATGAAACATTAGTACAACTATTACATCAGTTTTTGGAAGAGTTTATGTGACAGTATTATTTCATCCTCGCTGGACGGAATGAAAATGAAGCGATATGCAACAATGGTACGGACAACAAGAATATCACGTTTATTCTCGGTTCACTAAACTGGCGTGATGTGATTTCGTAGTACGGACTTTGAAGGACACCTTATATTTATTTTATGGAAAGCATGGGGAAAAGTCAAACAAAAGCTGTTTCACACATCTGGTCAATAGTGATACATATTTTTCGAGTTACAGAATTTTGAAAAAAAAAAAAAAAAAAAAAAAAAAAATGTTAATAATAAAAAATGTTTTTAGCAATTTTGTGGGGTCTCAAAAACATGCTGAATGTGTTATAAAGTACGGAAGCGTAGTTTTATGTATATGTTCTTTGAATATATAAATATATCGTTTACAAGATAGCAGTTTAGAGTAAAACATAGTATGCGTGATACGGTATATCACCGTTCATCGCATTAAGGAGGTCCCGTGTTCTAACCCCGGCTCCAACCATCCTGATGTCTGTTTTTCCATGGTTTCCCGAAATCACTCCAAACGAATGCTGGGACGGTTCCTTACCACATGCCATGGGTGATTCCATTTCCAGTTAATGTTCTTTTGTAAAATCTAAAATCAGTGGCTGTGTGCCTGCGTCCCGTATCTACACCACTCGCCCGACTGCGATGGAACTACGTTGAATTGTACGTGCGTCCGGGAAGGTTTGTATAAAAAAATTGGGATAGGGCTTTAAACTTCTTAATTTTAAATCAGATCGTAAGCTAATGTAAATTTAAACTTTTGAATCAACAACCGTAGAATAATTATTATAGTATTGCAGTATTATAAAATTTTGAAAGAAGTTGTAGATCATGGCTAAATATACCGTGTCTCCGCAATTAAATGAAAAGAAAATTATGCCCGTCGAAGAATGCTGTTGTTTAAGTTAAAAGATGGGGAGTGAAGTATAGTTTACAAAACGAGGTTGAGAGCAGAACAGGGTATCAAAAAATGTAACTGACATTGCAAAGCATGCCTGGACAGGTAGTTGCGAATGAACCCTTATCTGATGACCTCGTCGCCGACGAAACTTAAAACCCAATAAAGAAACAGACGGAAAAAATGCCGCTGCATAGTTTTTACAGCGGAAATTCTCAGCGACGTCGGCGCTAGGAAATAACTCCCGCCGGTAGCTCAGACGCTCGCTGGGTAGCGCACGTCGAGCACAGCCGGAGATTTCGCAGAGGGTTGGAGCGAGGTACACCTTTGCTCGGCAGCAGACGTAAAAATACGACGTCTTCCTCCATCCCCCCAACCCAGACACGCGCCACCCTCGCGATTCCGCAAACGACATCGTAAAGATCGCGCGGCAGGGGAGCGAGATCTCGACGTCTTCTCAGGGAAGGGAGGGATAAAAAGCGTACATTTGCCGACTACCTCTACCCAAGTCCCTTTACCTCACCTCTCTCTATATTACGTACATACGTGGTATGCGAAAAAGTCAGCACTCTGACTACCATCCCTCCCTCCCCAAGAATAATGGTCAAAAATAATGTTTATTGTGACTTTATACGTAACGTTTTGAATACGGAATAATTTGTACACTTTGACTTGTTGCTTGGATGTAGTTTACATTAAACATGACAGTAAAATATCAATTATGTGAAAGGAAAACAATACTAGGTCTTCAAAAGTGCCTAATTTGTCTGGAACCACATGTAGTTTTCATGGACGTTTCTGCGAGCACTTCGGAAGTTTTGGGTATGTTCCTTCCTTTCCAACGACATAGTAATAAACACAAAGTATTCGTTTAGTCAACGTATTATACCACACTAAAAAGTATAACATTAACCTTGATACTACGCTCTTTAAAAAAGTTTTCATTTTACCTGTCGGAATTGCTGCAATTCTCCGACTTTTGAGTGCCTGTATCTCAGAAACTGTTTGTCTAAGCGTGTTCGATCAAGTGTCTTTTTTTTGTTGCTTATGTCATTCCGGTTCCTTATTCACTAGGATGGGCTGCACTGAGAGAAAGAATTGTTTCACTATACTAAATATATTTGTTTGGGTGATGTTTGCTTCAGTTAAACAATATTTTGTTGGTAAGACCAAGCTTGGAGTCCTCCAAACAAATTTAATTATTTCCCTCGACCAAATTATCCATTAAAACGTAATTTGTTTGTGCCAAACGTTTATTTGGTTGCTACAGGACGTCGAATAAATATTTTGTGTAAACAAACAACTCGTTACAACTTGTCAACAAAATAATATTGTTAGTTATAAGTGAAGTTCTTTGAACCAACAAATTTTTTTCGATGGACTAAATGATTTTGTTGGCGAAACTAAATACATTTGGTTGACTTGCGGAAGAAGGAATGCTGGCGTACGTAAGCGATAAGATGGCGAACACTGTATACCTCAACATTCTAAATACAAGTCTGTGCCACAAGTAGGACGTCTAAACTGTTAATCAACATAATTCTAGTATCTTAATTTTAGCTATAACAATTTCAAAGTGGTTAATTCGATTGATCACAAAAGAAAATGCTATAAACTTGAAAACACCGCAGCTGAACGACTCGTTCTTTGTGCTGCGGCCCTGCGGTGCACGACTTAACTATTCCTTTACAAATAACAATCTCGCTGTCATGGAAGCACTCGTAGCTTAGTTGGTTAGGTCATGGATAGAAAGAGGCAAGTGAAGGGATAATGGATCAGATCCCGGCACGACCATGCTTTTTTTTTTTATAGCTCTTTAAATGTTAAAAAATTTTCAAGTTTAGAGAATATAATTTTTTAGTTCTTAAAATATTGCATGTGCTTTTAATATGGTCAACGAAATATTTTATGGCAAGCTAAATATTTGGTACTGCTAACAAAATTCAGCTATTTGCCTCAAACAAATTAAGGGAACAAAATAATTTGGTACGAGCAAACAAATATTTCTTTGCCCCTATACAAACAAATGATTTGGTTCATTCAAACAAATTTTTTTCTCAGTGTGCTACACCCATGTGATGTGTGAAGCGTACAGACGGTGGTGGACATTCACTGTAAACAAGTAAAATACTGTTCATCCAACGAAGTGTGCGAACTTGTTCACTGACATACCATACCAATATAAAGCTGAAATATTGGGAAACAAAATATACTTGGATGTGTTTTACGTAGACGTTTGGGTTTGCTGATAATCGTTGTCTAATTTACACAAGTGTAATAAAATAATACATTCCTTCACTTTGTTGTTTTACGGTGCTTAATTAACATAATATTTTGAGTTATTTGTTAACAAATTTATGTAGAACAGAGTTTACAGATTATTTTGAACTATTTGTTTTGATTGTATGGCAAAAGTTACGCCTCATGGCAGCAGTTTAGTAGAGCACTGCACTAACACGATACTTATGACTTTGTTACACGATTTTGACGTGACGCACATGGTTTTGAGCGGTAAAGTTTTGATATGTTATTAAGCATGCTTGACTCTGTAAGTGTGCCAAAATTGAGCTTTGGACAAATTTTTTGGTAGGTTGAAACCTTTGTTTCCTGTTTTGAGTTATGTTTTTCTGAGAATACCTACTTGTTCATTATTTTCAGGCTGTTATAAAACAGCATGATATTCCCTTAGGTATTAACACATATACCAAGTTGGACGAATTCTTCATGGTTGGTTTATATACACGTTCGACAAGTGACTACGTCCTACATGATTAAATAATAATGTAAATCCCTCTCCTTGTGCCCGCTAAGACTCCGAGGTGGGGCAACACCTTTAAGGGGGTTCCATACCTTTGCTTGAAATGCGTTTTAGCGAATTGATAGTATTCATTTTTTGACGAAACTAACCTGATTCAAAATGGTTCGTCTACGAAAAGAACACACACACATCAATGTATTACGCTATAAGTTTAAAAATTCGGTACGCGTATTTTAAGTATGATTTTCGAGATTCTCAAAATGGCTAAAGCAGGCTTTTTTCAGACTGCCGTATCTGGGAATATACCAACCGGATACGATAAACGCAAAAATATAAGCACGCGTTAGACTTTAAACTATTTTCCCACGAATAATATTTAGGGCCACGATTTTGTCGCGAAAAGATTTTTGCCCCACTTTGTTTCAGTGTCTCTCGTGCACATCGGTAGCTCTGCTTCATGTTTATTGGCAGCGCGTCTTTGCTCAGACACGTTTCTCATTTGACTGCACCAATCAGAATACGATTACTGTGACTCCTTACACGTCTGTAATTTGCCAAGGCAAGTGAGAGTAAAATTATCCAATTACGGGCGATGTAGCAGAGCTGCAGACGTGCACATCGAAACCAAATGTTGCAAAAATATTTTCACCATAAAATCGTGGCTCAAATAATATTAAATGGTCACTGCTTATAGTCCCATACACTGTAAAAATAGTTAGCAAATTTTCCACTCATGCGTATAGGAGCGCTAAGAAAGTAGGAATGGTAGAATTGTTTCCCAGACATCCATGGTAACACTCCTAAACCTTTTTTTATAGAACAGTCAAATACTACAGCTATCAGGCGTGTATTCTAACAACTGTAAAAGTTTGCATATTTACAAGACGGAAGTATGGTAACTTTTAGGAAGTTTTTTTACAGTGTAGGAAAATGAATAACTTACTACAAAAGCTGTGCGCGCCAGTTGAGTGGCTTGTACGTAGAGGTGAAACTGCGTTACATTCGCCGGCTGGCAACAACCTTGGCGCTTTATCGATTTCATGCCTCACACACACAAACGCAGAGGGAGCCATCTTAACAACTCTTCGACAACGAGGTCGTTGCATGCGCTCTACGTTTTTAGTTTTAAATCTTACAAGTATTTACAATGGATAATTTTTTTTTTTTATAATTTTCAGCCTGTTTTTAAAACGTGGTTTAATATATTCATTTTATTTAAACGAATATTCTACCTTGCACGGAAGAAATTTCTCCTAAAAAAATTTTCTAGTCATACTAAATTTGCACGGTCTCCCCGCCAATTCAGATCCACACGACCATGATGGGTGTTCGTCGGAATACATTCTGGTCGGTAAAAGAAGGACTGACGACGCCAGCTGAAGTTTTCCCAAAGGCGCTGTTTGGAAGTATGTTAAACGTTTTCTCTGCGACTGCACACGGGTGGCGTCTGCAAAAAAAACGGTAAGTTCCTGAAACTCGCCTTCAGAGCTAAAATAACATCTTCATAACTACCTGGTGGGAAAAATAACCATCTCAAAAAATACCCCACTGCCGCTTCCATTACTGCATTCTGCTAAAAAAAAAAATAGCGTAAAGTTAGTGCAACCGGATGATAATGTAATCGTATGCTAATTTGATGCAGGTAAGACAGACTACGAAGAAGGACCTTTCCGGTTTTCTTTTCATTTTCAGTAATACGAGCGGGTGTTATCAGACTCGTGAATTGTCGCACAAACTTCCTTCCTCAGAGCTGAGTATTCCACAACTAAAAAAAATCCATAAATTGGAATTCCACGCTCGTATTTCAAATGAGCGATGGTCTTCATAATTTAAAGCACTCGTACGGAACCATTACAGCATTCGCCTGGAGCGATTTCGGGAAACCATGTCCGAAATCAGTATGGGAATCGAACCCGGATACTTCCGAATGCGGGTACAACTTGTTACGGCTGTGACACCTTGCTCGGAAAAGCTGTTATCGATTTTCCTGTATGCGCATTTCGATTATATCCTCGTTTAATTTACACCTCCATCGACGCGACCTTTCAAGCTAACCTGGTCAACATTGTTTTGAACGAAGCATAATGTCGAACTGTATTATGTTATAATTATTTACTGTTCTGGAAGAAAGATATTTTGTTCATGCGTAGGACTACAAAAGCAGTCTTGATTCAGGTAAGGTTAAACCAAATATTCATCCAGTCAAATTACAACATATTTTTGTTTTACATATCTTATATATAAATATAGGTGTATATATTTGATATATGTACATATATATATATATATACATATATATATATAAATTAACGGGTACTTTAGGTGGTGAAATATCACCATTTGTGAAGAGTAGCAGTTATCATCTAGGTATCTAGGTCTTCAAAGCTGGTAAGGAGTGACATGATGTGAGAATGGAGCAGCGCTGGAATATGAAAGGGCGGGGAAAACGGGAGATCCCCAAGAAAGACCGCTTACTAGTGGGATTGTCCGGCACGGTTCCCAAACACAAAATTCCGGAAACCTACCCCGGATCGACCTAGTGGTAGGCGAGTGCTCTAGCCACTCCTCCAATTGTGGGTCCCGTCACCGTTTGTGTATTTCCAGAAAGAGAATTAATTTTTTGACGTGTACGAAGAAGTAAAATTGGTTTCCTCTCTTGAAGAAACATTTTTATTATATTTGGCGGATTTAAAATATGACAATAAGTTAAGATACAAAATTAATAGTTTCAAATTAATGATTTGACAAGCCTGACCTCAGTAATGTTTGGGAAACAAAGTTCGAATTCTGTAAAAAAAACTGGTTTACTTTATCGATTCTATCACAGCACATCGGGAACTGTATTACAAATATGACAAGTCAAGTAACGACTGAATTCAGTTTCTTGGACGTACTCCATTGCAAATTGAATGACTGTCAAAGAAAACTAAACAAATAAAAACAAAACCATAAAATAAGCAGAGTATGCTTTGGTCAGCAAGATACATACACAACATGAAATTCCAAACTGGGCTTTACCGTACCCGTCAGACAATGCCATCATACGTTACGTCATGCACGAAGCACGATATAATTTAATACAGCCTTTCACCGCCGTTCTGTGTTTTCGCCGATGAAGGAACGCGAGTGTTTACGTTTCCTTGCCGGCTGATGACGTGGACGAATCAAAAGCCGTTCACAGACATGGCCGCGTCAGCTGTTATTTTCATGATTTTATTTTGCGTCGCATTTCTAAACGAATGTGTTTAGAAGAAAAATTATTTTTGCTGTGTTCATATATCTTCTTTATAATTAATGTGTCATAAATTTCATGCAACTCCCTGATTGCTTTGTCATTTAAATGTCATACGTCTTTCGAGAAAATGAGAGAATTATAAATTTCCCTTGTTTTATTTTATGGTAGTATTTATGTCAGTGTGTTCAGATGAACAGTTATTTGCTTTTCGTGCAGAACAGTACATTTTCAGGTCATAAGCACATACAAGAGCCTTAAAATTTCAGTTACGTCATTAATAATTATAAATAGTGCGGTACACGAGGAGTATTAATAACTGAAGTAATTAACATCAATTCTAATACTTTTTGTACAGAAAATGACGTATTTGTTAAACCACTCTGTTTTTATTATTAATACATACTAATAATTATAATAAAATATAAATGTTGAAGTTAAAGGTATTATCGACTTTTATTATACTTTAATCAAATTGTGAAAACACTTATGTTCAAAATTGTTAAATTATAGTACTTTGTTGACACTTCTTTCTTACAAAGCACGTGGTGTTGAGACTTGGCCGTATTGTTTAAGTATTAAGCAAAGATAAACAGCGATGTGTGCGCTATTGGTAGGCTAAACAGTATTAGTTCTTACAGGTTGGACGAAGACAGCAGGCGTTTGAGACGCGTGGTTGGATGGTTACCAGGGAAACGAAGGAAAATTTTCTCATTCATCATTACGATTTGCTATGGCACGAGTTTCCGCCGTAATTCCCAGGGTAACTTCCGCAAACACAGTTTTGTTCACGTTCACAGTGGAGTTAATGGCGTGTAATATTTTAAGCCGGGCACAGATAACGAACGAGAGTAGCCGAGGAGAAGCGCGTCCTCGATAGATTCTGATGCTTTTAACAAAAGGTCTTAATATTCGCGCGTCCCTGCTTCGAGTAGCTTCTGAATTTAAATTGCAGTTACAGCTATTTGTTGGAATTGAACTAGACCAGGTTTTAGTGTTAAATGTGGCCATCCTGCGACAAAACCATTGTTCTGTTCAACAAATGAGGTAGTGTAATACGTGCCGATAACTGGTCTAGACTAAGTTTTATTATTCAAAAACTCGTGCCTATAAAATGCATTTATTCATTGGTAAAATATTTTTCTGTATTAGTCGTACACGCAACAGTGTCGTCTAGGAAATATTCTGTACTGCGTTGAATTATTGACGTAATAACGTGTCCTTTACTCAGGCTTATGATAAGTAATAACAACGATGACATAGTGTTTATCATAAATGCTCTTTATTAGTTATAGTATTAGTAGACACACTGGAAGTAAGCTAGACTTCAAACTGATTTTTAAATGTATGTTGCAATGGGAGTTTACAGTTAGAATTTATTGGTTTGTGGACATACGCCATTGCTCATGTTTTGCTGATCAAACTTGTGTTGAACGACAAAGTACAAACAAAGAAAGATGAACAAAAACCGATATAAAACACACAAAAAAATCCCAAAGGGATTCTGTCACATCTTGGTGTTCCGACCAGCTCTGTGTCTGCATAGGGATGGTATTTACAGAACGTTGAACGTGTGTATACCCATTTCAAATTTACCACGACTCATTAAGGACGTCGCCTACCTTAGCGTTAAGAGGGTCTAAAATGACGGATGTCAATGGCCGCATCGCCTCAACGAGCCAAGTGCTGAACTAGCGTGCAAGGTTTCCGCCGGACCGGTTTTACTATGGGAAACTGGGGCCGCGGTGGCCGAGAGGTCAGATCTCTCGCCTCCCACCAAGGCGATCCGGGTTCGATCTCCTGCGGGGTCGGTCCCCGGATTTTCGCATGTGGGAATCATGCCGAACGATGCCGCTGGTCGGCGGGTTTTGTCGGGGATCTCCCGTTTCCCCCGCCCTTTAATTCCGGCGCTGCTCCGTACTCATCTCATGTCACCCCTCACCAGCGTTATAAAGACCTCGATGTTGAACGCTGACCAAAATATCTCACTCACTCACTATGGGAAGTTATAGCGGTGAACATGCCATACTTCCGGTTAGTACATTTTGAAGTATGGCAGTTTGAAAAATCCGTTTTTAACCATGTTGGAGGGCTTACAAACAGTGTTATTAATAAACATAGTTGTCTTAACAATGAGCTTGTCTGAAGTGCTTTTTTTTTTTTTTTT